>ML776574.1:368017-384857 GCA_009831015.1 Picea engelmannii
TAAATGTTCTATCTTTTGGTCTTTTCCGATAACCATCATCAAATTCAACTATATAATTCTTAATAATGTATTCAGAGCACAAGTTTGCTTTGAGCACTCTAATTTTTTCAAAACATCCTTGGCAAATGCTTTTGGAGTGGTTCTTCTTTCATAAATCCAAGAATTTCACCTCAACAGTCCCTATTAATCATTACTCCGGTACTGAAGGCCAACACAATAGGACTAGACTCTTATCGTGTTATTTCATGCTAATGTATTCATACATTAGCATAAGTTTTCCATCATAAACTTTCCATTACTTAAATTACTTTTTTAATGTATAAATAGATTCAATGCTTTGAAAAACCTTCTTTGACTGGACAAAATAGAACTCCTTACAATATTAACTTTACAATCTAATGACTTTTTACAGCAAATCTTTTGCACACTACTAACCAATCTAGAAGAATCGGGATACAAGTTGTGCTCATGTAACAAAACTAGACAGAAAGTAACAAGGGGAGCAAGAAATGTACATTTGTTGTATAGATTGGATACAAATTTTATGATCTTATAGATAAAAAAAAAGTTGTACTCATATAACAAAACTAGACAGAAAGTAAGAAGGGGAGCAAGAAATGTACGTTTGTTGTATAGATTAGATACAAATTTTATGATCCTATAGATAAGAAAATGTTGTACTCATATAACAAAACTAGACATAAAGTAGGAGTGGGAAGCAAAAATGTATATTTTGTTGGATAGATTGGATACAAATTTTGTGATCCTAAAGATAAGAAAAAGTTGCTCATATGATAAACTAGAAAAAAAAAGGTGTCCTCATATAATGAAATTAGACATAAAGTAGAAGTGGGAAGCAAGAAATGTACATTAACTTGAATACAAATTTTATGATCGTAAAGATAAAATTATTGTTAGTAGATATCTTTTTGGTACAAAATCAACATGTGATGAAAATTATAATAGTTGTTTTAGAAATTTGAAGAGAACGATTAAGTACAAATAACTCTTTTATGAAAATCAAAAGTAAAACTCCCCATTATATATATAAGAAGATGGAGGTAAAGGGAAAAGAGTTATATATACAATAAGATGGAGGTAAAGGGAAAAGAGTTATAATAAAAATTACTAAAAATACTATTAGTGTTTTCAAAAAAATATCAAAGTGGTATTCTAGAACATTGTAAGATGTGTAGTTTTAGGAACTATTTTAAGATGAAGAAAGTGTCATAAGATTATTCTTAGAAAATTCTAGCATCATTGATTCTTTTAATGAAGTTGTATGTCAAAAATAGGTTTGATTAATTAAATATTGTGATATGATGTAATAAAGAAAAATGCATCAAAGTAGTTTGTTTTGACATGAAAAAAAGAAATAAGATCGACATGAACATGTCACATAAAATACAAATTAAAAGGGGTCCATTGAAAAGTATAAGAAAGATTTGTCTTTAAAGGAGACAAGCATTGATTATGATAAACTTTTGCACTTTTTATGACATTGATTATTGTTATAAAGATGTTGTTAGGCATTGCAATTCGGCATGAATGGTAGGTCCATTAAATAGATTCAACATGGATGGTAGGTCCATTAAATAGATGTTAAAATTGTTTTCTTAAGGAAAGGTTTATAGGGGGGAACCATAGAAATATGTTGAATTTAAGGAAAGCTTAAATTTATACACACAAGTGTGTAAAATCATTTTGTGGCTTAAATAACTCTCATGAACTTGGCATGTAAAGCTAAATTTATGTTTTAAAATTGATGGAAAATAAGTGATTTTTATTCGAAATTGTTTATTAAATTCAAAAATATGATATAGTTATTTTGGTTGTGTTTGTGGATGTTATAATATAAATAAAAAGCGATACCAACTTGATTAATGGAATAATGTAAAGCTAAATTTATGTCTTAAAATGGATGGAAAATAAGTAATTCTTATTCAAAATTGGTTATTAAATTCAAAAATATGATATTGTTATTTTGGTTATGTTTGTGGATGTTATAATATAAACAAAAAGTGATACCAACTTGATTAATGGAATAAAGGATAACCTTGGAAAAGCTTTTGACATGACAAAATTGTGTCTAGTTTTCACCATTACTACTTAATTAAGAATTGATGTGAAACATGTATAGTCTTCATTTCACAAGCCAAGTATGCCTCCTAGTTACTACAAAAGTTTAAGAGGAAAGATTGTAATTCTTGCAAAAATATTAGGGAAATTGGTTTGAAATTTATATAGATGATAAGTGATACATTATGGATGAAACATTGTATAGACAACTTGTAACCGATCTAATTTACTTGAAACCTACTTTCCTAACATTGACTATGTAGTTGGTATGTTGTCCAAGTTCTTGCAATTACCTAAGATGTCGAATTGGAATGTTGCAAAATGAGTCCTAAGATATATAAAAGTGGTATTGAATTTTGGAATCTTGTATAAGAAAAAGGAACACTTAAAATTGAATGGCTACACATATGGTGATTGGGCCATATCAACAGATGACCAGAAATCCACATGTAGGCACACCTTTAATCTCATGTCAGGAGTAATTTATTGGGTGAATAAAAAAGTAGTCAATAGCCATCCTTTCATCATTTAAAGAAGAGTAAAAAGAGATAGTTTGACAATGTTGGGGGCATGGTGTACCACTCTCACCTCTTGTCCCATAACAACCTACAACTAATGGTCATAATCGAATACGCATTAACTAGTATTCATATGAACAAATAGCCATACACATTAATAAAAAATTGAATTATTAAGTGATCGGCTAATGGTTTATCCATATATTAATGTTCAAAACATAAATTATAGATTACAACTCAAGAAAACTCAACTCTCTCTTTTCTACTTTACTTTTGGTCATCTCTCTATTGTCCATGACTAAACTTGTTACCTTAATTAGCTAAATCAATGATTAGATTCTCTAAGCTACTTCTAATAGCTATCATGTTATTTATTATCATCAATAACACCCCATTACCTCTCCAACTCTTCATCTTCCAATCTAACTATTTAGATCCACACCCCACCTTTTGACTTCCTTTGTTGAGTTATTCTTATCCCTTGTTGTGTCCTTCTCATTTTCTTTGTTGTTCTCACCCAACATGGTTATTATTGTGTTCTTCCATGGACATTTTGTCTCATCGATTATCGATTTCATCCTTTGCATGCTTCATCCTCAACTGTCATGTGCTTTCTTCCTAAATGCCAAAAATACACTTTACAATCATATCTTACTTGTATTTTTCCATATGTGTTGTCTTTTATCGAGCCTCCTTGTGTTTCACTTTTGATTTTATCATGATTTCATATAGTGCACTACCCACACTCACACTTAAGTGTTATTTAGATGCTCCTACATCAACTTCCCCTTGCAAGAAAATCTTTATGCACCCTTTTTTCTATTTTCACATTCTCTACAATACTCGTTTGTAACACCCCCCTTTCTAAACCTATGATTATGTGTAATTAACCATGATTTATGGTTGCTATGCAGTGGCATGAAAACATTGTAAATTTATTGTTGTAAATTCCAACAGTTGACTGTGAGGGTGAAGCATTATAGTACTGGTCTTGATACCACTAGGGGAAAGAGTGAAGAAAACCTAGAGAGGGGTTCCTTATGCTAAAGAGGACCCAAGCCTCCTTGCTGATATATTTGATTTTGAGATATTTATATTAATTCCCTCATCCCATATTTCAAGACAAATCAGCTAACGAGGAAGGGCTGGTGGTTAAGCAACCAACCAACCTCCATGAATATAGGTATGGAAGACCTGGCTAGGATAGCTGAAACTGTCAACCCTAAGCATGATAGGGTATCATTTTCCATAGCCCCAGATTGACCCCACAGGTTGAGAACCTTCCCAAGGGGGTTATGTGCAGGGGACGCATGAATGGGAAGAAAGGTAATATAGGGATACATGCAGAAGAGGCACGAAGGATGAGGAGAAACGATCTCAAAGTTGGGGAGCACCTGAAAAAAGAGAATTGTTGCAAGAGAACGCACGTGTGAGTGAAGACTCCCTGGTGATATCATGGCTTGGCATGGGGGTGGCCTGATGTCGAAGTAACTGAGCATGCAAATCCTACGGTTGGGTGGAAAGGTAAACACCCACATTCAGTTGGCTAGGTGTGACCTGTAATAGATAAGTATCTCTCACTCTGTGTAATTTGATTGATAACAGAGAGCTTGTTCCTGTGATTATATTGAAAATGTACATGTCTGATTAATGGGTTTCTTGTAAGAGGGAACTAGATTTAAAGGTTAATAAATGGATGAAAATGAATTACTGAAAAATCCTTAGAAAGGAAAAATGAATTAATAATTAAGCATGTGTGTAGAAAGATCAGGAAAGACAGATAAAATACGACGTTGTTTTCCCTCTCCTTGATGTCAATAATTTGTGGGATATTAAATCTCATTTGGATGCCCAGTAGTAGGCTTATCACTTGCTGGTAAATGGCGTAAAAGAGCCTAAAGGGAACTGAATGGTGTTTCTTAGAGAGGAATGAAGCGGTTTAATCCTCTTTCAAAGAATGGGCAGGTTACCCATCGAGATCCCCATAATAACTTGTGAAACTCAGTAGTTGTTGATTCCTGAGTTAGAATTGATCTCAATCGTCCAACGATAGGCTATAGCTATTTGAAATTACCTCATAAAGCAATGAGTAATAGTAGTCGTCAATCTGGTGAAGAGGGTCGATCTCGGTCGTCCAAATATGGACTAGTTCCCACCATCAAATTATAGCGTTGAGGTGATCTCAGTTGTCGAGTTTCGTAACCAAGCTCAAGAGGGAGTTCCACGTCCCGGGGCACCAGAGCACCGGACCCAGGAAGAATTCTAAGTCCAAGCCCCTTGGAAGTCCCGATATGTCGATGTTCGGGTACCAAGGTTCCATCCCCTAGTTCCATGCCTCATTACAAAAGCACAAGGGAGAGAGATAGAGTGTGGCGTCATAGTGATGGAGTGTGATAGCTTGGCGGCCATGGTGTCACAAGGTTGAAACCAATCCATGTCTAGTTTAATACAAGTAGAGAGTGGGGCCATGTTAGGCTTAAGCCCTTGGAAAAGCACCTTGAAATCTGAGTCGTTGGATCTAGAAGACTGATAGATCTAAGCCATAAACCTTCATAAATGTCAGGAGTCATAATTATTGGGATCATTTTAATTAATCACCTCGTAATCCAAGAAATTAACTTAGTTAATTATCTCCTGATCATCAGACCCCCAAACCACAAGAAGTTTTAGTGTGCAAGAGACTAGCAAGGGGACGCAATTACCTAGTGGTGACACATGTCCTCCTTAAATACTACACGATGGATAGATCCCACCATTGATCTTGATCACAAATTAAATATGGATTGTTGATTCCCCTTTAACTAAACCCAACTCCTCTCGTGTATCACCACAGAACTTGGAGTGTATTGGAACCTTGTGCTCCATGTGTCATCTTGTGAAAGGATTATCACACCATCATGATGTATCACGAAATCAGAACCGTGGGTACACTACATCCTCCCCACTTACCAAGACTCATCACAGTCTGAGATCCGTCGAGACAAGAACCGTCAATATCTGGATGGATGAGCTAATCTCCATCGTCTAATGCTTAGAGCCACGACCATGGAAGAATCATGAAAGGAATCCCTAGCATTCGTCATATCTGGACGTGAGAGATCTCAGTTGTAGATCTCGTAGATCGGTGACCCTGAGAATCAACGGAGTGATTTTTCCCTTAATCATGGTATTACTCTAATTAATTGTCTCGTAATCCCCAGATGTTGGGCTTCGAATATTTTAGTGGTTGTAGTTCATCGAGAAAGCCCTGATGTCCACTACCCTATGGTGACGTGTTGTGCCATCAATGGCACCACATGTTGTGACAAGAGTGGTTCCATGTGTCACGTCAACTTGGCACATTTGGACGGAGGTCTAGGTGGAAAATGAGTGCCACCTGGTGAGTGGCACAAGTTCCACGTGTCATGCCAGATGGCATGACCAAATAGGGCCACATGCCCAAGATGCCAATTGTATCCTGAATCGTGAGCCCCCCAAAGTTTTTGGGAAATAGCCCTTACAAAAATGGTCGATAGCCAACGCCTAAAGGATTCGAGATGATGTCGGATTACATCATTTAATGAATAGGGAGTGGACAAGTGTCAATGCCCTATTGGGTGAACTCCAAGTATAGTGATGACATGTACACCACGTCAATCCACATGGGAGTTCCATGTGTCACGTGGTGATCGTGCCACGTGTCAAGATGAAACTGGCATAATGGGAAGGTGGTCCATGAGGAAACAAGTGCCATGTGTCACAAGGTGATGGTGGCCACGTGTTGTTCCATCATCAAGGCAAGTGGCAAGATAAGACAGTGTTGCATATCAGAGGTGCCAACTCTTTTTAGATCGGGAGTTTCGCGGCTTTGTAAATAGTGAAAAGGCCGAGGTCCCAAGATCCCTAGATCTAAGGTTCTGAGGTCCCACGGTCTCAATGACTAGTGGACAGGTGTCATCAACTAGTGAAAGTAGACCTTGGGAGGATGTGGAGCTCGGTGTTGGGCATAGAAAAGGACGAAGGCTAATATGTCGAAGGTCCAATGGCTAGGTGGTAGGTGCCACACCGACGCATAGTCAACAACCACACCTTGCAGGAAAGACGCGGTAATGCCACATCGGATGAGTATGATGATGTGTATTCCACGTGGAATTTCATAGACATGTGGCCAATAAAGGCCTAGAAACTTCAAAGGGCTATAAATTTTGATCTAGAGCTACGTTTTGAGCAAACTTATAGTCGTTGGAAATCTCTTAGAGAGCAAAAGACGATGGTACCCTTTTTAAAGGGATTTGAAGAGGTTCAAGAAAAGAGAAAGTTCAATACCCCATCCCTTAAAGGGGTACTTAGAGGGTTGGGTGTGTTACAGGTAGTATCAGAGCATGATAAACCACTAGGTCTAGATGGGCTAGAAATCAGTCATAAGACTGGTATAAAAATCATAATATGAGCATGTTAGAAAGAGATTCTCTGCAATAAAAATCTTGTTTATTATCTACACGAGACCCTTGAGGAGGAAGATGGCAGATTTAAATTGTACCTTGGAAATTCTTATTGAATTTCAGAAGAAGAAGTATGTTGTCCCTTTGTCAAATTGATGACTACTCTTACATGAGTAGGAATATGCTAATAGGAATTAATGATAAAACCTAAATGCAAAAAGGGAAGAAATAACCAAATCTTGTTATAGGAATTGCATGAGTCCAGAGGATGAATGACCTAGTAGTAATAATGTTTCCTGTAAGCATGGGAAGTTGGAGCCTCTTGCAATTATGATAGTTGTTTATATAAGGGCTAAGACCCTTGTGGTTAAATAAATTTGGTATGGATTGATAGAACCCTAGACAGTAATAAATTGTTTCTTTAATAAAGGACTAAACCATGTATGTGTAATTCCTCATGATCATAGGACTGATGAGAAATGGTAACGACAGTTTACTTGACCTATAAAGAATGAAAATTGTAGTTGGGATAATCTAGTTAAACTAAAGAAAGAGGATTTCTTTGGAACTAATGTTAATCCTCATAGGGAGGCAAAGTGAAACGGGCATATGAGCCATTTTATGAGCTCATGGATGTGCACAGATGTGTACATGCCTATGGATCGAGTACCAAACTTCGCATGAAAATGAAAGATGGTGACATGTTGCAATGCATATGATAATGAGTAAGCATGTATGTAACATGAAAATAGACATGTTATAACCGATGGTGGGTTATAAGGCATGGTCTATTGATGGACCTTTTAGATGAGGATGACCTGATGAGAACAAGGAAATTAACAACATGAATAAAAGGTTGATAATATGGTTTCCTATTTCCTTAGGAAGATAGGGTTTAATTATTAATGAAAGATTGATATAAAGACTCATAAAGGAAGTATTGGAGCACTTCTAGATGACCAATGGGTTAGATTTACATCCAGAGGTGGATGACAACCATACAAGAGTGGTTGGGTATGCTCATATGGCAGTGAAAGGGAATCTAGGAAAGGGTCTCCCTGATAAAGGTCTATTGAACAAGAATGGTTGAAGCATGAAGGGAAGTTGGATTTGGGCATTTTATTTCCCTGGGTAACGTTGTAAATTACCTAGTTGTATTTTTGAATTTTAAATATTTTTATAGAAGTTGGGCAAGAGTAAATTCTTGTTGGTTGTTTCCATGAGAAAGGGAAACATAAGTACAATTAAGTCTATGAGACTGATCATGTGGATGATTGTAAATCCTCATCAGAAAAGACTCATAAGAGATAATATTTAATGAATGTATGTGAATAATATGGAAATGTGCAAGTGATGCACATGTACAATATATATGTATTTATGTATGCTAAAGGCATGGTATGATTGTCTGACCAAGTAGACTGTGAGGAAATATGTGTATTTTCCATACCCGAGTAAGACCATGGATGTATGGCTGACCCTAAGTAGAAGGGTCTAGATTATTTTGTTTTGAATATTAGCTTGAGGAAGGTGTACTTCGTTCCTCATAGAGAGATAGTGTGAATTGTTAAAAGAGTAAATGAGCAAGAATGTTCTGTTATTATAAAAGGAAAAAAGAACATGCCTATGAAAATTACATGTAGATGATTGTAAACAAATCATGAATAAAATAATTTGTAAAGAAATATGCACATGAAATTGTGAAGTGTGCCAATGATGGACACACACAACATGCTAATGCAAGTGGTTAAGTGCATAAAAGAACAAATTGAATACAAACTGATAAGAATAGTGTGCATATGTGAATGCAAGTTGATGGGATAGATGTACATGTTTGAATGTGTAATCTAAATGCATAATAAGAATGCATGCCTACATCCCTTATGGAATATTGAATAAACCTCTGAAATGATGGGACTGAGGTTGACTTGGGATTGAGATCATTTCAAGAAATGATGGATATAAAATAAGGAGTTATATGTTGAGATAGTCCCAGGTGAGGGAACTGTGTAAAGATTATGTCAGGAGAATAAAGCTATAACCTTACTGACTGTTGAGAATTAGATAATGGGCTACACATTCTTTTCGATGTAAGAATCCTAGATTACATTTTAAAATATAATTCATGCAAAGAAGACATGCAAATGAACAATGAGCAATCCGATTTCTGGTTGGGAAATGTGTAGAATGCACAAGTTCATAATTCATTATGAACAAGAATATTGTTGTTGAAGGATGTTGATTTATCTAAGAAAGGTCAAGATGAAGCTTGGTTGATATTGCTCAAGGAAGAGAGCAAGCAATTCGCAGAATGGGTGAATTTCATAGACAATAAATGAGAAAAGCGGGAACACTCTCCCCACTTTAAAACTCTAACTTGCTTAACGGAGTTGTACAACTTAAAAGAGTAGTTGTGAAAATAGGTGCAACTGGTAAACGAAAGATTAAATTGATAAATGTGTTTAATGAATGGGCTTGGTTGAGCCATGTTATGTAAAGGTAGTGAAGCCTTAGAAATAACTCAACTGGACTGAAAGTTTTGGGCTATGAAGAAGGAGCTGGAAAAAAGGGAAGAATCCCTTAACTCCTTTCTTGTTGTCTATTATGTTTCTCTGGGATGAGAAGACTGAAATGTTGGTTGTGTAAATACTCTAGCATGAGAATGTTGATAATTGTGTATGCACAACTGAAAAATGATTGTGATTGCACTCATGAAAACATTAAGGATAATGTGATAGAGTGCATGTAGATGTGCTAGAACATAATTAAAACATGTTTTAAATGCTTTGATACATGCAGTTTTATTTAACATGACAACTGATATGATTGTGACTATAATGATGCATGTTACATGTAGGAAATGATTGAGTTGTTGGGAAAGGAAAACTACTAATGGTGGATAGCCTCAAGTAGAGGTTAAATGCAAGAAATTTGTTGATAAGAGATTGATGGAAGGACCTTGGGAGTCCCCATGAAGCACCGTTGATGAGGAAATACCAAAAAAGGTGTTGGAAACCAAAACAAGTATAAATATTTTTCATACCGGTAAGGAATATGGTATGAAGGGATTGGGTAAGAATCCCTTCTAAAATATTTTATTATCCTAATGATATGCATGTGTTTTAGAGTGGTTGTGGTATGTCAATGATACCCAAGCAGGGTACGAGTCAGGAAAGAGAGATCTAAAGGATAGAGGGAGGAACCTCTAACAGCCAAGGATTAATTGAGATCCTTGAAAGAAAGTTCATGAACAAGGTATCATGAACACATTGACCAATTAGGGATGATTGGGAAACAAAGTGCTCATAACCAACACAATTATGGAATGCATTAGAGAGATGCATGTGGTAAGACAGTGGGCAAGTATGGGACTGCCCATTTTGGAAGAAGTATCTTCCAGTACCCTACAGAGTTGTAGAATGGTAAAGAAGGGAATTGGGTGGCCAAGAATATTGGCACCTTGATTTTCAACAAAGAAAGAATGCTTGAGTGCATTCATATGAAATTTTAAGTTCATAAAATGTATGCTAATTTGAGGTCATGATCATCTTAAAGCGGAAAAATAGTTATGTTGTAATAATGAATGTGGATAGAGAATTCATATGATGATAGGTTGGTTTAAAACCCAAAGCACCATGGAAAAGTGCCTAACATAAAATGTAATAATCTGGAAACAATGCAAGGGTGCAATGTGTGTGAATGTGGCCATGGACATTGGCACATTGATTAATTTTATTTAATGTTTGATTGCATTTTGAAAATTTTGGTATGTTGAATTGATGCATGTGCAAGGAATTGAAATTTCCTTTTGTTTTATACCATTGAATAGATAAAAGTAATATGATTGTTACTATACACAATTTCGAAATAGTTGGAAGCCACTACAAGTGCAATCAAAATATATATTGCATGAGGACTAACAATTTGTTTGGTTGTGTGAAGAATGAATTGCAGGAAGAAGGGTATTGGGTATGGCAGTGATGTAAACCCATAAGGAATACCAATACATGTTGATTGTAAAAGAGCGAAATTGTTATGAGAAGAAAAAAAAATCCCATACTTGTGGGATTTGGTTCCTATAGGGAACAGATTTGAAAATGGAAATTGTGATTAAATTGATAATAACATCTCACAAATTATTGAATATATGTGATACAGGTGAGATGAAAGATTTGTCCTAAAAGGATAGATAATGGTTGTCAAGCTAAAAAGCATGGAAATAGCTATTGTAGTGACATGGAAATGCTGTGATAATCCATGGTCCCCATAGAATGATGTGCCATGGTGACACAGGCCAAAGGGACGCTTTTGGTAGAGTAAATCAGAGGTATGCCTCGACTGTAAGACTCGATGAAGTCTCTAAAACTCTTCTTGTGCAAGAAATATTTGGCAAGGCAAGATTGATCGCCCGAGGGACTGTATAGCAGAGAAGGGGATGCTTGATCCTAGGTCTAGAGGGTGAGTGACCGCAAGGAAGAAGAGACTTCAATGAATCTTATAGAAGTGTTGATTGGGATCATGCACACAATGGGTATGTCAAGGAAAACAGTGGTCCAAGTTAGTGAGACAGCCACATGGATGCAAATCCATGAACTGCACAGATAAGTATTTTGTTGATTTGTGAATATTTCCCTTTGAGTTTGAACAACAATAAAATGTTTTGCATGAAATTGAAATTAATATGCTTGCTATTGAAATTTTTGTAGGCATGTGCTAATGCCAAGAGTTTGGGAAAAGACCAGACTATGAAGGAAAGGAAGATGATGTTGAAGTAGTTGAAGAATAAGGCATGGAAGGTGATACTAAGAAAGAACATTGAGGATGGTGTTCCTTTGAAGGGAAAGGGGATTGTAACACCCCCCTTTCTAAAACTATGATTTTGTGTAATTAACCATGATTTATGGTTTCGATGCAGTGGCATGGAAACATTGTAAATGTATTATTGTAAATGCCAACAACTAACTGTGGGGGTGAATCCTTAAATTATTGGCAATGATACCACTAGGGAAAAGAGTGAAGAAAACGGGGGTTCCTCGTGCTAAAGAGGACCCAAGTCTCCTTGCTGATATATTTGATTTTGAGATACTTAGATTAATTCCCTCATCCCATATTTTAGGACAAATTAGTTAATGAGGAAAGGTTGGTGGTTGAGCAACCAACCACCCTCCATGAATATAGGTATGGAAGACTTGGCTAGGACAGTTGAAATTGTCATTCTTAGGTATGATAGGGTACCATTGTCCACAGCTCCAGATCGACCCCATGAGTTCCTTCTGACAAAAGGAAGGGGATGGGTTGAGAACCTTCCCAAGGGAGTTACGTGTAGGGGACACATGAATGGGAAGAAAGGAATAGAGGTATTCATGCAGAAGAGGTACGAAGGTTGAGGAGAAATGAGATCTGAGTTGGGGAGCACCTGAAAAAAAGAGAATTTTTACAAGAGAACGAACGAGTGAGTGTAGAAATCCCTGGTGGTATCATGGCTTAGCATAGGGGTGGCATGTTTCCGAAGTAACTGAGCATGCAGAGCCTACAGTTGGGTGGAAAGGTGAACACTCACATTTAGTTGGCTAGCTATAACCTGTAACAGTTAAGTATCTCTCACTATGTGTAATTTGATTGATAACAAAGATATTGTACCTATGATTATATTGTAAATGTACATGCCTGATTAATGGGTCTCTTGTAAGAGGGAACTATATTTAAAGGTTAATAAACAAATGACAGTGAATTACTGAAATATCCTCAAAAAGGAGTAATGAATTAATAATTAGTCTTGTGTATAGAAAGATCAGGAAAGGCAGATAAAATCTGGCGTTATTTTCCCTCTCCTTGATGTCAATAATATGTGGGATATTAAATCCCATTTGGATGCCCATCAGTAGGATTATAACTTGCTAGTAAATAGCATAAAATATCCTAAAGGGAACCAAACAGAATTTCTCAGAGAGGAATGACACACTCTAATCCTTTTTCAAAGAATGGGTGGGTTACCCATCGATATCCCCATAATAACTGGCGAAATTAAGTATTTGTTGATTCCAGAGTTGGAATCGATCTCAGTCATCCAATGATAGGATATTGCTATTTAAAATTACCCCGTAAAGCAATGAGGAATAGTAGCCATCAATCTAGTGAAGAGGGTTTATCTCGACCGTCCAGAGATGGACTAGTACCCATCGTCAGATTACATCATTGAGGCAATCTCGGTCATCGAGTTTCATAACCAAGCTCAGGAGGGAGTTCTGCATCCTGGTGCACCGAACCCCAAAATAATTCTAAGTCCAAGCCCCTTGGAAGTCTTGATACATCGATGTCTGGGGACCAAGGTTCCAGCCCTTGGTTCCATGCCTCGTTACAAAAGCACGAGGGAGAGAGATAGAGTGTGATGTCAAAGTGACACAGTGTGCTAGCTTGGCATCCACGATGTCATGGGGTTGACACTTGTCCACGTCTAGCTGCAGATGAGTAGAGAGTGGGCCCTTTTTAGGATTAAGTCCTTGGAAAATCACCTTGAAATCTAAGCCATTGGATCTGGAAGACCGATAGATCTAAGCTGATATGTCGAAGATCGGGTGGCCAGGTGGAAGGTGCCACACTAGCGCCACGTCAACACACAGTCAACAACCATGCTTGCAAGCAAGACACGTCAGTGCCACATTGGATGAGCATGATGATGTGGAGCCACGTGGAAGTTCAAAGGCATGTGGCCAATAAAGGCCCAAAACTTCAAAGGGCCATAACTTTTGATCAAGATATTTGTTTTGAGCAAACTTCCAGTTGTTGGAAATCTCTTAGAGAGAATAAGACGATGGTATCCTTTTTAAATGGGTATGAAGAGTTTTAGGAAAAGAGAAAATTCAATACACGGCCCTTTAAAGGGGTACTTAGGGGGTTGGGTGTGTTATATCGTTGCTTTGCAAAAAACATTATTCTTACTCTGATAAATCCAAGTTATGCTTGCATCCAATCTATATTTCCACTTCAACAAGTACTACTTGTACTTAACATTCCTCATTCAAAATGTCATATATTGCATAACTCATTCAACTTCATCGGGCTTCCTATAATCTGCCTCATTGTTTTGTTCTATGAATTTATTCAACATTTAACAAAGAAAAATTATGCTTTGTCCAGAAATAACTTTTTATTTCAAATTTTAGCTAATTCGAAGAAGAATTTCAATGAGCAACTTGAAAAACGGGGTTTTTTGAATATTTACCTGGAGAATTTAAGTTAGATTATCCAATACTTGAAAATTCAATCAGTAGTGAGATCTTTTATAACCAATGGGAACTGAAAAATTATGAGGAGAGTGCTTGGAGAATAAAGTCTGGTACAAACTCTAATGACTTGAAATAGAGGATAATTCACTCCAGAAATACAAAGCTAAAACAAACTCTAGTGGAAAAACAAGCATACAAGCTTTGGTTTTTATAGAAATTGATTTCATTCATGCTCATGGTGATTTTAACACACCCGAACCCCTAATCTTTTCATAGGTTGGTGGGATGTTCAATTTTCCTCTCTTTCCTCAAAGTAAGTATTCATATTCATCAATTACTTAAGTGAATACTTCTCTTATCACAACTCCTACTATATTAACTCTTACGAATTTACAGTGAAATCCCTCCACAGAGTTTACTAAGGTGACCTGGGACCTAAACACCCTCAATCAGATGGTCAAAATCATCTCTCTCCATCAAATCAATGATTTATAGCTATTTGGATTCCATTCATGCTCATGGTGATTGTAACACACCCAACCCCCTAATCTTTTCTTAGGCTGGTGGGATGTTTAGTTTTCCTCTCTTTCCTCAAGGTAAGTATTCAGATTCATTAATTACTTAAGTGAATACTTCTCTTATCACAACTCCTACTATATTAACTCTTACGAATTTACAGCGAAATCCCTCCACAGACTTTACTAAGGTGACCTGGGACCTAAACACCCTCAATCAGATGGTCAAAATCATCTCTCTCCATCAAATCAACGATTTGTAGCTATTTGGACTTGTCTCCGTTTGAATTCCCAATCACCAAGGTTTTCATCCTCTCCAACAACATCATTCTGATGGATCATTCATAGGGACCCAATGGTCCTCAGACTCAGGAATACAATGACTTCATTTTCATTAGTGCCTCTACTCATTCGACGATTACTCTCCACTTCAGTGCCCATTCTCTATGCTAACGAATGGGACCCACAAAATCTATGGCTGAGATTAAATCTCACCCACGCGTCGATCAACGGTCCACCACCATTCTCGAAGTCCCTCCCCATCGGATTACCTTCACTATGGTATCACAGACCACTATGACTGGCTCACTTTGACAACACGTGCTCTGAAAAATCGAACGATCCACATTCACCTCATTCGTCGGTCATGGTGTGCTTGGAGGTTATAACTGCATGGAAGTTAAGGTTATAAGTCCAATATCTTCATATTGAACCATGCTAGATATAATGACCAAAAATCCTACAGTACATATACCAACAAATCAAAGGTCCTTGGACTTCCCAAATCATCGGACTCCTCCACAGGTCTTCCACATGGGCCTCCGATGGACCTCTTTCCGACAGGCTTATATCTTGCATCAATGATCCAAGACTCGTCGATGCCACTCTCTAATATATTAACGGTTGTTTTTTACTCAGATCTCTCCATGTCGGAGTCCCAACACAGCCTTGTACTAGGCCATTCCGACGACCACATCCTCTGACCAACGGTCAGGATTTTCTTACAATGTCGATCCAACAACTGTGATTCCTTCTAGATTAAACCATTGGGTTTCTTCATGGTATTAGTATGAATCAGGACTTAATTGATTTAGGGTTCCTTCTAGGTATTTTCTAACATTCTACCAAACCTTCAATAGCTCAAGAATCTATGTTCAAACCGACTAAGGAATTTCATTTGGAACTTGGATGAAGATTTGCATGTCCTGCAAGATTTCCATCTAAGATAGGAGGTTTTCACACGGCTTAAGGTTTCTTAACCTAGATAGGGATTCCCATTAACCAAGGCACTCCTATCACTTTACAGATGACTATTTTTTCCATCCTTTAAACTTTCCTCTCAAGAGTAAGGGGTTTCATAGAATTGAGTCCCTCTAAATCTACACAAAGACCTTCCTCAAACCCTAAGGAGTCTCTTATGTCAGTTTCAGGGTGAATAATTTCTTCATATCTTGCAACCTTTCCATTCAAAGGTTTGCAGTCTTCACAGGAACACACCCTACCCTCATACTACTCTTAATGGTTCACGAGTCTAACAGGTTAATCAGTGGAAACAAACATAAATATTCCATTTTACTCGGGAATTCATCCATTCCTTATAGACATTCACATTTCCCATTTAAACCATAAAACAAAAAGTTTACATTACTAAATTTACATCAAACATATTGAGTTGAAACACTTATATGTTCAGTGAATATCAACAGCCAACTAACTGAGAGAGGACACCTTTCCTCCCAACCTTAGGCTATGTTGCAAAGTATCTTCCTACAACATGTCATCTCTGTGCCAAGCCATGAAATCACAATGGAATTGATTTAGCAGTTCTCATATTGAAAAATGATCTAGGAAGGTTACTCTCCTTCCTCCAGTGGAAACAGCATAAGTTTCCCTCTTCCCACTAAGCTCGGGACTTCCACAGGTTTATCAGGTACCCTCCTAACTAGATTTCCTCTGCACAAGGGAGTGTTGGATTACTAAGAGGGGGGGTGAATCAGTAATAACGTAATTATAATCTTTTTTCTTCAAATGTTATATCAATGTAGAATTATTATCCAATAATGAGCAGTAATAAATAAACA
>ML776574.1:399402-409670 GCA_009831015.1 Picea engelmannii
GAGGACATGTCAAGGGAGTTGATCCTTGATGTCTCACACTATGGGGAGTTGACCCTAAGTGTTCCTAGAGGGAGTAGCCTCTAGAAGTCCACATGGAGTGCCATGTGTGACAAATCTTTTACTACTATGGTGGTTTTGTACACTAGCAGAGACTGTGTGTCTCTGGACAGTAGTTGTGTACTACTATGGAAAGATACCTCCCTAGCTAAGAGGGAGTGTTGATGTTTCAGCATCGGGCATAACTTATCCTATATTGGGTTGCAGACCAAGGGAGATAGGATAGATTTATCACAAAGGTGCACTTGTGGTAAATGGGCCCAGATGTAGTCCTTCCTTGATAATGACAAGGAATAATATGGACTCGAGGTGCTTGAAGTGATTTCCACGTTTCAGTTAGCATCAAGCCGACATTCACTCATAGGTGTGTGCCTGTGATGAAATATCTTAGTATAGTCTTTGTCCTAGTCATGGCGATTTGACAAAGAATGATAAAGACTCAAGATGCTATATGATATTACATGCAGACCCAAAGTGAACCTAATCTTAGAGAGAGTTAATTGGTTCAGAGGGAGAGCCGCAGAAGGAGTTTCTCCTCGGTTCAGGTGGGAGAGAGATGTCTCCCAAGACTAACAGACAAGTGTCATGAGTCTAGGGTGAAGTTTGTATACTTCAAAGACAAGAGTGGAATGTTGCAAAATGTCTCCCTTGTTGAGAGGGAGTGTTGATGTTTAGACAACATCGGGAAGACATTCTCTAAAGATAATAATTAATAATACAATTATTATTGATTATTAAATATAGTATATTATAAGTAAATGATAATAATAAATAGTTATTGATTATTCAAGGGACGCATTCGTTCATGGATGGTCACTTTATGTTCCCTATATATGGAACACTCATTATTGTAATAATATATCGAATATCTCTCATATCTCATATGAATAAAAACTAACATGTGGATGTTATAATATAAACAAAAAGTGATACCAACTTGATTAATGGAATAAAGGATAACCTTGGAAAATCTTTTGACATGACAAAATTGTGTCTAGTTTTTAGCATTACTACTTAATTAAGAATCGATGTGAAACAACATGTATAGTCTTCATTTCACAAGCCAAGTATGCCTCCTAGTTACTACAAAAGTTTAAGAGGAAAGATTGTAATTCTTGCAAAAATATTAGGGAAGTTGGATTGAAATTTTATATAGATGATAAGTGATACATTATGGATGAAACATTGTATAGACAACTTGTAACCAATCTAATTTACTTGAAACCTACTTTCCTAACATTGACTATGTAGTTGGTATGTTGTCCAAGTTCTTGCAATTACCTAAGATGTTGAATTGGAATGTTGCAAAATGAGTCCTAAGATATATAAAAGTGGTATTGAATTCTGTAATCTTGTACAAGAAAAAAGAAGACTTAAAATTGAATGGCTACACATATGGTGATTGGGCCATATCAACAGATGACCAGAAATCCACATATATGTACACCTTTAATCTCATGTCAGGAGTAATTTATTGGGTGAATAAAAAAGTAGTCAATAGCCATCCTTTCATCATTTAAAGAAGAGTAAAAAAAGATAGTTTGACAATGTTGGGGGCATGGTGTACCACTCTCACCTCTTGTCCCATAACAACCTACAACTAATGGTCATAATCGAAAATGCATTAACTAGTATTCATATGAACAAATAGCCATACACATTAATAAAAAATTGAATTATTAAGTGATCGGCTAATGGTCTATCCATATATTAATGTTCAAAACATAAATTATAGATTACAACTCAAGAAAACTCAACTCTCTCTTTTCTACTTGACCCTTGGTCATCTCTCTATTATCCATGACTAAACTTGTTACCTTAATTAACTAAATCAATGATTAGATTCTCTAAGATACTTCTAATAGCTATCATGTTATTTATTATCATCAATAACACCCCATTACCTCTCCAACTCTTCATCTTCCAATCTAACTATTTAGATCCACACCCCACCTTTTGACTTCCTTTGTTGAGTTATTCTTATCCCTTGTTGTGTCCTTCTCATTTTCTTTGTTGTTCTCATCCAACATGGTTATTGTTGTGTTCTTCCATGGACATTTTGTCTCATCGATTATCGATTTCATCCTTTTCATGCTTCATCCTCAACTGTCATGTGCCTTCTTCCTAAATGCCAAAAATACACTTTACAATCCTATCTTACTTGCATTTTTCCGTATGTGTTGTCTTTTATCGAGCCTCCTTGTGTTTCACTTTTGAATTTATCATGCTTTCATATAGTGCACTACCCACACTCACACTTAAGTTTTATTTAGATGCTCCTACATAAACTTCCCCTTACAAGAAAATCTTTATGCACCCTTTTTTCTATTTTCACATCCACTACAATACTCGTCTGTAACACCCCCCTTTCTAAACCTATGATTATGTGTAATTAACCATGATTTATGGTTGCTATGTAGTGGCATGAAAACATTGTAAATTCCAACAGTTGACTGTGGGGGTGAAGCATTATAGTACTGGTCTTGATACCACTAGGGGAAAGAGTGAAGAAAACTTAGAGAGGGGTTCCTTATGCTAAAGAGGACCCAAGCCTCCTTGTTGATATATTTGATTTTGAGATATTTATATTAATTCCCTCATCCCATATTTCAATACAAATCAACTAATGAGGAAGGGTTGGTGGTTAAGCAACCAACCAACCTCCATGAATATAGGTATGGAAGACCTGGCTAGGACAGCTGAAACTGTCAAACCTAGGCATGATAGGGTACCATTTTCCATAGCCTCGTATTGACCCCACAGGTTGAGAACCTTCCCTAGGGGGTTACGTGCAGGGGACGCATGAATGGGAAGAAAGGTAATAGAGGGATACATGCAGAAGAGGCACGAAGGATGAGGAGAAATGATCTCAAAGTTGGAGAGCACCTGAAAAAAGAGAATTGTTGCAAGAGAACGCACGTGTGAATGTAGAACTCCCTGGTGGTGTCATGGCTTGGCATGGGGGTGGCCTGATGTCGAAGTAACTGAGAATGCAAATCCTACGATTGGGTGGAAAGGAAAACACCCACATTCAGTTGGCTAGGTGTGACCTGTAACAGATAAGTATCTCTAACTCTGTGTAATTTGATTGATAACAGAGAGCTTGTTCCTGTGATTATATTGTAAATGTACATGCGTGATTAATGGGTTTCCTGTAAGAGGGAACTAGATTTAAAGGTTAATAAATGAATGACAATGAATTACTGAAATATCCTCAGAAAGGAGAAATGAATTAATAATTAAGCCTATGTGTAGAAAGATCAGGAAATACAGATAAAATACGACGTTGTTTTCCCTCTCCTTGATGTCAATAATTTGTGGGATATTAAATCTCATTTGGATGCCCAGTAGTAGGCTTATCACTTGATGGTAAATGGCATAAAAGATCCTAAATGGAACTGAATGGTGTTTCTTAGGGAGGAATGAAGCAGTTTAATCCTCTTTCAAAGAATGGGTGGGTTACCCATCGAGATCCCCATAATAACTGGCGAAACTCAATAGTCGTTGATTCCTGAGTTAGAATTGATCTCAATCATCCAATGATAGGCTATAGCTATTTGAAATTACCCCATAAAGCAATGAGGAATAGTAGTCGTCAATCTGGTGAAGAGGGTCGATCTCGACCATCCAAATATGGACTAGTTCCCACCATCAGATTACAGCGTTGAGGTGATCTCAGTCGCTGAGTCTTGTTACCAAGCTCAAGAGGGAGTTCCATGTCCCAGGGCACCAGAGCACCAGACCCAGGAAGAATTCTAAGTCCAAGCCCCTTGGAAGTCTCGATACGTCTATGTTCAGGTACCAGGGTTCCATCCCTTGGTTCCATGACTCATTAAAAAAGCACAAGGGAGAGATATAGAGTGTGACATCATAGTGATGCAGTGTGACAGCTTGACAGCCATGGTGTCACAATGTTGAAACCTATCCACGTCTAGTTTAATACAAGTAGAGAGTGGGGCCATGTTAGGCTTAAGCCCTTGGAAAAGCACCTTGAAATCTAAGTCATTGGATCTAGAAGACTGATAGATCTAAGCCATAAACCTTCATAAATGTTAGGAGTCGTAATTATGGGGATCATTTTAATTAATCACCTCATAATCCAAGAAATTAACTTAGTTAATTATCTCCTGATCATCAGACCCCCAAACCACAGGAAGTTTTAGTGTGGAAGATACTGGCAAGGGGCCGCGGTTACCTAGTGGTGACACATGTCCTCCTTAAATACTACACGATGGATAGATCCCACCATTGATCTTGATCACAAATTAAATATGGATTGTTGATTCCCCTTTAACTAAACCCAACTCCTCTCGTGTATCACCATAGAACTTGGAGTGTATTGGAACCTTGTGCTCCATGTGTCATCTCGTGAGAGGATTATCACACCATCATGACATATCTTGAAATCAGAACCGTGGGTACACTACATCCTCCCCACTTACCAAGACTCATCGCAGTATGAGATCCTTCGAGACAAGAACCGTCGATATGTGGATGGATGAGCTAATCTCCATCGTCTGATGCTTGGAGCCATGACCACAGAAGAATCATGAAAGGAATCCCTAGCATCTGCCATATCTGGACGCGAGAGATCTCAGTTGTAGATCTCGTAGATCGATGACCCTGAGAATCAACAGAGTGATTTGTCCCTTAATCATGGTATTACTCTAATTAATTATCTCGTAATCCCCAGATGTTGGGCTTCGAAGATTTTAGTGGTTGTAGTTCATCGAGAAATCCCCAATGTCCACTACCCTATGGTGACATGTTGTGTCATCAATGGCACCACATGTTGTGACAAGAGTGGTGCCATGTGTCACGTCAACTTGGCACATTTGGATGGAGGTCTAGGTGGAAAATGAGTGCCACGTGGTGAGTGGCACAAGTTCCACGTGTCATGCCAGATGGCATGACCAAATAGGGCCACATGCCCAAGATGCCAATTGTATCCCGAATCACGAACCCCCCAAATTTTTTGGGAAATAGGCCTTACAAAAATGGTCAATAGCCAATGCCTAAAGGATTCGAGATGATGTCGGATTACATCATCCAATGAATAGGGAGTGGACAAGTGTCAATGCCCTATTGAGTGAACTCCAAGTATAGTGATGACATGTACATCACGTCAATCCACATGGGAGGTCCATGTGTCACGTGGTGATCGTGCCACGTGTCAAGACGAAACTGGCATAATGGGAAGGTGGTCTAGGAGGAAAAAAGTGTCATGTATCACAAGGTGATGGTGGCCACATGTTGTTCCATCGTCAAGGCAAGTGGCGAGATAATACAGTGTTGCATATCAGAGGTGCCAACTCTTTTCAGATCGAAAGTTTCAGGGCTTTGTAAATAGTGTAAAGGCCGAGGTCCCAAGATCCCTAGATCCAAGGTTCCAAGGTCCCACGGTCTCGATGACCAATGGACAGGTGTCATCAACTAGTGAAAGTAGACCCCGGGAGGATGTGGAGCTCGGTGTTGGGCACAGCAAAGGCTAAAGGCTAATATGTCGAAGGTCTGATGGTCAGGTGGCAGGTGCCACGCCAACGCCACACCAATGCATAGTCAACAACCACACCTTGCAGGAAAGACATGGAAATGCCACATCGGATGAGTATGATGATGTGTATTCCACGTGGCATTTCAGAGGCATGTGGCCAATAAAGGCCTAGAAACTTCAAAGGGCTATAAATTTTGATCTAGAGCTACGTTTTGAGCAAACTTACAGTCGTTGGAAATCTCTTGGAGAGCAGAAGACGATGGTACCCTTTTTAAAGGGATTTGAAGAGGTTCAAGAAAAGAGAAAATTCAATACCCCATCCCTTAAAGGGGTACTTAGAGGGTTGGGTGTGTTACAGGTAGTATCAGAGCATGATACACCACTAGGTCTAGATGGGCTACAAATCAGTCATAAGACTGGTATAAAAATCCTAATATGAGCATGTTAGAAAGAGATTCTCTGCAATAAAAATATTGTTTATTATCTACACGAGACCCTTGAGGAGGAAGATAACAGATTTAAATTGTACCTTGGAAATTCTTATTGAATTTCAGCAGAGGAAGTATGTTGTCCCTTTGTCAAATTGATGACTACTCTTACATGAGTAGGAATATGCTAATAGGAATTAATGATAAAACCTAAATGCAAAAAGGGAAGAAATAACCAAATCTTGTTATAGGAACTGCATGAGTCCAGAGGATGAATGACCTAGTAGTTATAATGTTTCTTGTAAGCATGGGAAGTTGGAGCCTCTTGCAATTATGATAGTTGTTTATATAAGAGCTAACACCCTTGTGGTTAAATAAATTTGGTATGGATTAATAGAACCCTAGACAGTAATAAATTGTTTCTTTAATAAAGGACTAAACCATGTATGTGTAATTCCTCATGATCATAGGACTAATGAGAAATGGTAACGATAGTTTACTTGACCTATAAAGAATGAAAATTGTAGTTGGGATAATCTAGTTAAACTAAAGAAAGAGGATTTCTTTGGAACTAATGTTAATCCTCATAAGGAGGCAAAGTGAAATGAGCATATGAGCCATTTTATGAGCTCATGGATGTGCACAGATGTGTACATGCCTATGGATTAAGTACCAAACTCCGCATGAAAATGAAAGATGAGGACATGTTGCAATGCATATGATAATGAGTAAGCATGTATGTAACATGAAAATAGACATGTTATAACCTATGGTGGGTTATAAGGCATGGTCTATTGATGGACCTTTTAGATGAGGATGACCTGATGAGAACAAGGAAATTAACAACATGAATAAAAGGTTGATAATATGGTTTCCTATTTCCTTAGGAAGATAGGGTTGTAATTATTAATGAAAGATCAATATAAAGACTCATAAAGGAAGTATTGGAGCACTTCTAGATGACCAATGGGTTAGATTTACATCCAGAAATGGATGACAACCATACAAGAGTGGTTGGGTATGCTCATATGGCAGTGAAAGGGAATCTAGGAAAGGGTCTCCCTGATAAAGTTCTATTGAACAAGAATGGTTGAAGCATGAAGGGAAGTTGGATTTGGGCATTTTATTTCCTTGGGTAACGTTGTAAATTACCTAGTTGTATTTTTGAATTTTAAATATTTTTATAGAAGTTGGGCAAGAGTAAATTCTTGTTGGTTGTTTCCATGAGAAAGGGAAACATAAGTACGATTAAGTCTATGAGACTGGTCATGTGGATGATTGTAAATCCTCATCATAAAAGACTGATAAGAGATAAGATTTAATGAATGTA
Organism: Picea engelmannii; assembly: GCA_009831015.1. NCBI lineage: Eukaryota > Viridiplantae > Streptophyta > Pinopsida > Pinales > Pinaceae > Picea > Picea engelmannii. Next base: position 406,712 of record ML776574.1, read on the forward strand.
TGTGAATAATATGGAAATGTGCAAGTGATGCACGCGTACAATATATATGTATTTATGTATGCTAAAGGCATGGTATGATTGTCTGACCAAGTAGACTGTGAGGAAATATGTGTACTTTCCATACCTGAGTAAGACCATGGATGTATGGTTGAACCTAAGTAGAAGGGTCTGGATTATTTTGTTTTAAATATTAGCTTGAGGAGGGTGTACTTCGTTCCTCATAGAGAGATAGTGTGAATTGTTAAAAGAGTAATGAGCAAGAATGTTCTGTTATTATAAAAGGAAAAAAGAACATGCCTCTGAAAATTGCATGTAGATGATTGTAAACAAATCATGAATAAAATAATTTGTAAAGAAATATGCATATGAAATTGTGAAGTGTGCCAATGATGGACACACACAACATGCTAATGCAAGTGGTTAAGTGCATAAAAGAACAGTTTGAATACAAACTGATAAGAATAATGTTCATATGCGAATGCAAGTTGATGGGGTAGATGTACATGTTTGAATGTGTAATATAAATGCATAATAAGAATGCATGCCTACATCCCTTATGGAATATTGAATAAACCTCTGAAATGATGGGACTGAGGTTGACTTGGGATTGAGATAATTTCAAGAAATGATGTATGAAATAAGGAGTTATATGTTGAGATAGTCCCAGGTGAGGGAACTGTGTAAAGACTATGTCAGGAGAATAGAGCTATAACCTTACTGATTGTTGAGAATTAGATAATGGGCTACACATTCTATTCGATGTAAGAATCCTAGATTACATTTTAAAATATAATTCATGCAAAGAAGACGTGCAAATGAACAATGAGCAATCCGATTTATGGTTGGGAAATGTGTAGAATGCACAGGTTCATAATTCATTATGAACAAGAAGCTTGTTGTTGAAGGATGTTGATTTATCTAAGAAATGTCAAGATGGAGCTTGGTTGATATTGCTCAAGGAAGAGAGCAGGCAATTCACAGAATGGGTGAATTGCATAGACAATAAATGAGAAAAGGGGAAACACTCTCCCCACTTTAAAACTCTAATTTGCTTAACGGAGTTGTACAACTTAAAAGAGTAGTTATGAAAATAGGTGCAACTAGTAAGCGAAAGATAAAATTGATAAATGTGTTTAATGAATGGGCTTGGTTGAGCCATGTTATGTATGAAATATCCTTGATCCCGCCGATCAAGATATTTGCTACTGATCTACTATTCTGTCTTGCAGATCTGATACACTGGGAGTTTCTGGATACGTTTCAGTTGTATGTTTGAGATCTTAATGGTTATTGCAGGTGCATGTGGGTTATTGCATGTGCATGTTGGTTATTACAAGTGCATGCTGCATATTTAAGGTTTAAACAACATATAAAGGATGCATGCAAAAGTAGAGAACTTCAACTGCCCAATATCATGTATAATAACAGTTCGATCATGGAAATACAATAGCCTACTGGAAATATAGAATATAAACGTCAGTCAGATCTCATGGATCAGTACTGGAATACAATCAAATAACATAAAAATACCCATGATCAAAACATGATAGCATATCTGATGCATGCACGGATAGATCGGCAAAAATACGCGATTCCAGTGAAATACGGTAACCGCTTCCAGCTGGAAAAATCATCCGGAAGAATGGACTGTCGGAATGCATCAGAAACTACTCCAATAGAAGCGCCCTGGCCTCTAGACTGAAATGGATGAGTATCGGATCTCAGATATGGTCTCTAAGGCACTGGATCTGGACCCCTGGGGGGTTTGCACACCTCCTGGAGTACTGGATGTGCCCAAAAGGATTCCACCAATGGAATCTACTGCTATATGGCTCAAAACGATCGTCTCGCCAAATAAGGAAATGGGTCGGAAGGATCTGTCTGGATCTTCTCTGAAACTCTGCATGCAACACCAAATGTCTGTCTGGAAGAGTTGCGCCCTAAATGGCTGAATGAGTCGATCTACAAGTTTCCACCGTTAGAATTTCATGGTAGATGGCTCAATAGAAGCGCCCTGGCTGGATCTCAAATGGGTTGGAAGGAAACTGCAATCTGGATACGAGTCTCATGCAGCTCTCCAAACCCTCAAACTAGCTTGCGCCCTCACTGGCTGGGTTGCGCACTCTGCAATGGATACTCCTGAGTAGTACGGTGAAATATCTGGATGGTAGCTCTGATGGGATAGGGTGTGTCTCTCAACACCGAAACTGATCAATGGTGGTGGTTTCCTCCAGAAATCCACAAAACAGTAAGGTCGGCTCTCCTCCTCCTCTGGGAACTCTCAAAATCAAATCATAACAATGCATAATGAATTAGGTTGCTTTACCCTTCCTTTATAGATTCCCAAAACCCTAATTCGTTGTTGACCTTTTCCCTCCAAGTGACTTTTACTTTATTTTATTATTCCTTGATTATATCACTTAATTAATTAATTAATTAACCATTTTGCCTCCGGCCACTGAAAGTCACTTCTCATCATCTTATCCTGTAATACTCTTCTTCCCGATTCCAATGAGCTATTACACTAAGAGGTTTCTCCAAGTAATATGCCCATTATGACCTTCTTAGTGAATTTAATTAAGATATGACCCATAATAACTCAAAATTACGGAAATCGTCGGAATGCAACGAAACCAAAGCCCAACTGTGTGGAATGGATCCTGATGATGAATGATACAAGTCGGGCCCAAATAAACCCCTCAATATCTCTCGAACTCTCTGTCACTCCTATCTGGCTACTCGGGCAAGCATAACACTCTGAAATGTTGTAATGTTATAATGTCCCAAAATGGGGACATTACAGTCCTCCCTACCATAATATTGCTTGTCCTCAAGCAATAACTGAATCCAACTACATATGATACCGGGGTCCCATATCCACCTGTGTGACACAAGGTAGACTCCCCTCAAGATGTGGTCTCTCCAAGTGCTCACCACGCATGACACACACATGCTCCTG
>ML776574.1:436776-447548 GCA_009831015.1 Picea engelmannii
AAACGTATAGTAATGAGAAGGGACGTTGTATACCTTTGAGATGATCAGATAAAGTGATAGTATGAGTCTAAATGTAGGTGATCAAGAGTATAATGGTGGCAAAAAGTATAGGCAAAAAGGTACATTGTGTGGTCCTAACACCTACCCTCATACTACTCTCAATGGTTCACGAGTCTAACAGGTTAATCAGTGGAAACAAACATAAATATTCCATTTTACTCAGGAATTCATTCATTCCTTATAGACATTCATATTTCCCATTTAAACCATTAAACAACAAGTTTACATTACTAAATTTACATCAAACATATTGAGTTGAAACACTTATATGTTCAGTGAATATCAACAACCAACTAACTGAGAGAGGACACCTTTCCTCCCAACCTTAGGATATGTTGCAAAGTATCTTCCTACAACATGTCATCTATGTGCCAAGCCATGATATCACAATGGGATTGATTCAGCAGTTCTCATATTGAAAAATGATCTAGGAAGGTTACTCTCCTTCCTCCAGTGGCAACAACATAAGTTTCCCTCTTCCCACTGAGCTCAGGACTTCCACAGGTTTATCAGGTACCCTCCTAACTGGATTTCCTCTGCACAAGGGAGTCCCTTCTCTTCTATACAATCCTTGGTGACCTCCCCTTACCAGTGTCAGTTTCTTTCCAGTATGTACCAATTTCCAGTCCTCTATTGCTCTAGTCGGGATCTAGGCCTTATCTGTTCTAGGGTGACCATTAATATTTTGGACAAGCTTTCTATTTTCTTCAAGAACAACTTTCCAATTTTTTATATTACTTAGATCTGTGCAAGTGGAAACCTATATTCATTGCACCATTTGTTTGTGAGTCTACTACTCACTTGCTCTTCCTCAAGTTATTCTCCTTGGTTCGATTCTACTTGTGTCTCCTCACTTGCTACTGCGAGTTGTTCTCCTCGTGTTCTCTCATTCTCTTCTTTTTCTCTACGTGAATGTTTCCCTCGCGTCTCCGTTTGCATTTGGGTGATGTTTTCCATATTTAGTATCTTCTTCCCCCTAATCCTCATGATTCTTGTGGCTTCTTTCAGATGCGACCTCCAGTCAGGGATCCAAATTCAAAGGGGCAATCCAAGGGATGTCCTTCTGTCAGGTTTTTCAGTTGACCCTTGCCTCTTCAAGAGATCAAGTATGTTAGCAATTATAACTGCTTCAACCACTAATCCTACCCTCCATAATTGATCGCGTGGCTCTAGGAAGTTCAAGTATGCTGGCAGCGAATGCATTTATTACTTTTGTATGTAAGACAAAATGTTGGATGAGCTTCCTAATTTCTTCATAGAAACTTCTCCATTCCAGCTCATCAGTACACCTCACCATTTGATCCGGATTATTTTCTGAATGAAATGAAAGAAGATATATTACAATGAAATACACATAAATATTGCCAGAAACAGAGAAATACAACAATACATGATTTCTATTAATGAAAGAAATGTACAGAGACTGTAAAAATACAGAGTGCAAGACTCGCTAGAATGGTGGCAGCTTTATCTCTGAGAAGAGATATGATGGATATGCTCATTCGCAAGAAGATGAGTAAAATGAGGCTCTGAAATCCCTTTTACAATAAACATGAATGCCAAAACCCTAGACATCCAAAAACCTAACCCTAGGAGATGAAGTGCTAAAATTCATGTGGGCCCCGTTGGGGTAAGTTAGTACATCAACTTCCCAGGGTCGTAACTTTTGCATACAATCTTTCTTTTAGGCGTGTGATAGCTCGTTGGAAAGGTATTTTTGAGAAATACACATTATGCCATCAAACTCTAACTTTTTCAACAGTTTGAATGTGGAAAGCATAAAAAATTTTGTTTAGGGCCTCAAAACAACCCTGAAAGTACATAAAGATGTATTGATATGAAAATTGCCAAAATAGGCTAGTTGGACTAGATGGGCGACCACCAATATCTACCTAGATGTTGTGTAGCGATTCAAAATAGCCTCAGAATTGCATAGCCCACAATTAAAAAGAAGTGTCCCCATTACAGAGAAACATGTTGAACTGAAAACTGTCAAGATGAGCCAGTTGGAATTTGGAACATGTGGGTGGCCACCAATATCCACCTGGATCAGTCCTCCCCCCTTAGGAAGAAATGGTCTCCATTGCATTGAGTGCTCGGGGAAGAGGGGAAAGTATTTGTTGAATATGAATCTTGGTGAGTTGTGTGCCTTACTGGAGAAGTTGCATGGCTTGGTCTATGGAAGGTTGTCACGAACCTATTGTTGGCAGGGTTGAATTTGTTCCACCAACCTATCATCTCTAGGCTTGACGAGGAATTGTGTAGGCACCATCGTAGGTGAAGAAACAATATCTTCTTTCTCTTCTGCAATCTTCTTCTATTGGATATAAGGTGTTGAGGATGCAGTGGTTGCAGTGGCCTTTTGTGCATCCTTTGAACAGAATGTGAAGAGGCTGAATTTTGCAGTATGAGAGATAACCTTGAGGAACTATTTTGGTGGAACAATTGTCGGAACTACCTCTGGTATCCTATAGAGCTGACCCCCTAGAGTAATAATGACACTATGGGGTCGAGACTCATAAATAACATGACGTTTCCACATATATGGTTGGCCCAAAACAACATCACAAACATCAAGACAGGAAACATCACATACTACCTCATCCTTGAAGGGTTGGATGCCATATGACAAGCGACACTACTGGCTGACATGGAGATCTTGTCCCTTGCGAAGCTACTCGATGTTGTATGGTTGCGGGTGTGGTGTTTTCGACAAACCCAATTGTTTGATGACCTCAGCTGAGATGAGGTTCTTATGGCTTCTGTTATCAACAATGAAATGCAATGGGGTCCCCTTCACCCACATCTATGAATGGAAGAGGCGATCCCCCTCTTCAAGATCTGCTATTTATTCTAGTTGAATTGTTGTGGTCACGACAGTAGCAGTGGGGTCTACGTGGATGATTTGTATTTTTTTCATTATTTTCTCGATCAGATTCTAAATCAGGGTTCGACTCCTGGTCTTTGATCTCGACCACCCATAACTGTTTTGAGAAACATTCATCGGTGTTGTGCCAGGGGATTTTATGGAAGTCGCACCACTTCCCAGTGTCATTCTTCATATTTCCCTTTCCCTTCTTTTCCTGTGTCTTAGATTGGTTGTCAGGATGTTGTTGGTTAGGGTTGTCTTTATCATGCTTTGGTTGTTGTGGATTTGCGGACCCGAACTCTTGTTTGTTCTAGTGCCCAAATTTCTTCTCGATTTTGACAGCATATAGATAGGTAGCTCCCAGTGATGAGATGTTTAGGAAATCCATTTCGGTTTGGATGTACCTATGCAGAGCCCCATGGTATTTCGAAACTAGATGTCGCTCGAAGTCTTTGATACCCATCTTGGTATGCAATGTATGGAAATTATTTGTGAACTCCGACACTATTTGGCCCTTCTCTTGTCGCAGTGTGGTCCATCTCATGTACTACTCTTCATAGTTATCAACAAGGTAATATTGTTCCTTGACCACATCCACAAAAAAATCCCAAGTGAGCTTGACCCCATATATTCTAGATTCCTCTGTGAAACTTTTCTCCCAGTAAGTTTCCCACCAATATTTGACTTGGGGGAGATCCTTGAGGAGTGTGAAGGTAATCTTTTCCCTATCGGAAAAATTGTGAACAGAGAAATAACCTTCTAGAAGATTTAACCATTTTTCTAGGGCATCCGCGTCTATCTGACCTTCAAATACAGGAATATAAAAGTTAACTTGTACCTTGAAGGGAAAATTTCCTCCAAAGTGGTCGCTTGATGAAGATGTGCTTGTTGCTATTAGAAGGCATTGAAGGATGTGGGAAAAATTCTCCATCATTTTGTTCCTCTGTCATGTGAGAGCTTGCTCAAGAAACAGGTTAATAGAATCTTCTACTCCATTGTTTTTCTTTTCTTCCTCCATGGAGGGTTTCTTGGGCATCTGAGAGCAATTTTCCTCAAGACAAGCTCGAGACTCAACTTGCTATACTCTAACCTCGTTGGGGACATGCACTAAAAAATGATCAAGAGAGACCTGCTCTAATACCACTGATCCGGAATATTTTCGAAACGAAATGAAAGCAGAGATATTACAATGAAATACACATAAATATTGCCAGAAACAGAGAAATACAATAATATGTGATTTCTGTTAATGAAATAAATGTACAGAGACTGTAAAAATACAGAGTGCAAGACTTGCTAGAATGGTGGTAGCTTTATCTCTGAGAAGAGATGTGACGGCTACGCTCATTCACAAGAAGATGAGTATAATGAGGCTTTGAAGGCCTTTTTACAATAAACATGAATTCCAAAACCCTAGACATTCAAAAACATAACCCTAGGAGATGAAGTGCTAAAATTCATGTGGGCCTTGTTGGGGTAAGTTAGTACATCAACTTCTCGGGGTCGTAACTTTTGCATATGATCTTTGTTTTAGGTGTGTGGTAACCCGTTAGAAAGGTATTTTCAAGAACTACACATTATGACATAAAAATATAACTCTGTCGATAGTTTTACTATTCCAAGCCCAAAAAGGTTGTTTAGGGCCTTAAAACGGCCCCAGAAGTACAAAAAGATGTACTGAGATGAAAATTACCAAAATAGGCCAGTTGGACTAGATGGGCGACCACCGATATCCACCTTGATGTTGTGTAGGGATTCAATACAGTCTTAGAAGTGCAGAACCCATAATTACAAATAAGTGTCCCCATTACAGAGAAACATGTTGAACTGAAAATTGTCAAGATGAGCCAGTTGGAATTTGGAACAGGTGGGTGGCCACCAATATCCACCTGGATCAATCCTCTGATCCAGATTATTTTTGGAATGAAATGAAAGCAGAGATATTACAATGAAATACACATAAATATTGCTAGAAACATAGAAATACAACAATACATGATTTCTATTAATGAAATAAATGTACAGAGACTGTAAAAATACAGAGTGCAAGACTCGCTAGAATGGTGGCAACTTTATCTCTGAGAAGAGATGTGATGGCTACGCTCATTTGCGAGAAGATGAGTACAATGAGGCTTTGAAGGCCTTTTTACAATAAACATGAATTCAAAACCCTAGACATCCAAAAACCTAACCCTAGGAGATGAAGTGTCAAAATTCATGTGGGCCCCGTTGGGGTAAGTTAGTACATCAACTTCCCAGGGTCGTAACTTTTGCATACGATATCCATTTTAGGCATGTGATAGCACGTTGGAAAGGTATTTTCGAGAAATACACATTATGCTATATAAATTTGAATATATCAGCAGTTTAATTGTGGCAAGCCCAAAAAATGTTGTTTATGGCCTCAAAACGGCCCTGAAAGTACAGAAAGATGTATTGAGATGAAAACTGCCAAAATAGGTTAGTCAGACTAGATGGGAGGCCACTAATATCCACTTGGATGTTGTGTAGGGCTTCAAGACAAACTCATAAGTGCAGAACCCATAATTACAAAGAATTTTCCCCATTACAGAGAAACATGTTGAACTGAAAACTGTCAAGATGAGCCAGTTGAAATTTGGAACAAGTGGGTGGCCACCAATATCCACCTAGATCACCATTCCCACTTGTGATATCATGGCTAGCTCTTCAAGGATTTTCCCTCTCGGGCAGTTTTCTGGTGTTTTCCATTAATAAAAACATAATTACAAGTTTCATAATCACATTATATGAAGTCTTAGCAGAATTATAGTCATGGGGGAAAATAGGGTGTTACAATGATAATACACACCCATGGATTTGGTTGAATTTCTAGCATTTGATCTCAATAAAAAAATTCAATCATAAATCATACAATAATTTATGATGAGTCGATGCATTTAACGGCTATCGAGGTGATCCAGGTGGATATCGGTGGCCACCCACCTTTTCCAACTGGCTCAAAATATTTTCCTGGGAATTTTGGTAATTTACTATTTTTAGTAGTTTTTTACTTCAAGGGCCATTTTGAGGGCCTAAATGAATGTTTTTCGATATCAATATTCTAAATGATAATCAAAGGCTCTTATTGAGCCCAAAAAATTAATCTCCTCAACGATACCTTTCCAACGAGCTATCGTGCACCCCAAACGGAGATCGTATTCCAATTTTACGCCCCCAAGAAGTTGACACCAAACTACCCAAAACGGGGTCCACAAAATTATTGGCTTTTAATCTGCCTGGGTTAGGGTTTTAGATTTTATTTATGATAAAAATTCCTTTGGAGCCTCATTGTAAAATCATCTTCTTGCGAATGCGAGTAGTGGACACATCTCTTCTCAAAGATAAGAAACCACCATTCTAGCGAGTCGGTCCCTTTGTATTTTTACAGTCTTTGTACATTTTCGCTCATTAATAGAAAATTGTGTATTAATTTATCTCTTTGTCTATGGTTTCATCTCTGATACATTTCTGTTATATTATTGGATATCCAAGATATCTCTGTACATTTCTTTATTATATCCCTGCTCTCATTTCGTGCCAAAAATAATCTGGATCAGTGGTATCAGAGAAGGTTGCTCTTGATCGTTTTTCAGTGCATGTCCCTGACGAGGTCCAAGTATAGAAAGTTGGGTCTCGATTTTGTCTCTCTTTAAGACAATATCTCTCGCACATCCAATAAACCCTACATGGTGGAAGAAAAGAAAAACGACAGAGCAAATGATTCTATTAATCTGTTGCTTAACCAAGCTCTCATGCGACAAAGGGACGAAATGATGGAGAATTTTTCCCACATCCTTGAACGGTTGTCGATAACAACAATAACTTATTCATCAAGTGACCACTTTGGAAGTACCTCTCCTTTCAGGGTACAAGTTAATTTTGAAATTCCCATATTTGAAGGATAGATAGATGTGGATGCCTTAGAAAAATGGTTAAATCTGCTAGAAGGTTATTTCTCTGTTCATAATTTCTCTGACAGGGAAAATATCACCTTTGCACTCCTTAAGGCTCTCCCCCATGTCAAACATTGGTGGGAAACTTACTGAGGCCAAAGTTCCATAGAGGATTCTGGAATATATGGAGTTGAGCCCACTTGGGATATTTTTGTGGATGCGATAAAGGAACAGTATTACCCCATTGGAAACTATGAGGACCAGTACATGAGATGGACCATACTGCAGAAAGAGAGGGGCCAAGAAGTTATGAAGTTCAACAATACCTTCCATACCTTGCGCACCAAGATGGGTATCAAAGACTATGAATGACATTTGGTTCTGAAATATCGTGGGGATCTACACAGATACATCCAAATTGAAATGGATTTTCTGGACATCTCATCACTCAGTGTTGCTTATTGATATGTTGTTAAAATTGAGTAGAAATTTAAGCACCAGAAAAAATGGGAGTTCAGGTCTGCAAATCTGCAACAACCAAAGTATGATAAAGATGGCCCTAACAAACAATCTCCCGAAATCCAGTCCAAGCCACAGGAAAAGAAGGGTCACGGAAAGACGAAGAAGGACACCAGAAAATGGTGTGATTTCCACAAAATCCCCTGGCACAACATGGATGAATGTCTCTCAAAACAGTCATTGGTGGCCGAGATCAAAGACAAGGAGCCGAACCATGATTCAGACTCTGATTCAGAAAATATTGATAGAAGACAGATCATCGACGTAGACCCCATTGCTATTGTCACGACCGCAACAATTCAACCAGAAGAACCCACAGATCCTGAAGAGGGGGAGCACCTTTTTCATTCACAGATGTGGGTGAATGGGAGCCTGCTGCATTTTATTGTTGATAGCGGAAGCCAGAAGAACCTCATCTCACTAGAGGTCGTCAAATAGTTGGGATTGTCGCAACACCACACCCACAACCACACAACATTGGGTGGCTTCGCTAGGGACGAGATATTCGTGTTAGCCAACAGTGTCAATTTTCATACGACATCCAACCCTTCAAGGATGAGGTATTATGTGATGTTCCCCGTTGGATTTCTTTGATGTTCTCTTACGCCATCCATATATGTGGAAGCTCCATGCTATCTATGAGTCTCGACCCTGTAGTGTCATTGTTACTATGGGGGGTCATCTCTACATGATACCACAGGTAGTTCCAACTACTATCCCACCTAAACAATGTCGCAAGGTAGTATCTCATACTAAAAAATTCAGCTTCTTCACAATCTGTTCAAAAGGTGAATAGAAGGATATTGCAACCACTACAGCCTCGGCCCAAGCACCTTCTATCCAACAAAAGTAGGTCGACAAGATTGTAGAAAAGTGTAAAGATTCCTTCTGCACATAGACATATAATGTAGTCAGACTGGTTAAAAAGGTCCAACCCTTCCAGCCACAAGTTCGTGACAACCTTCAACAAGCTAAGCAGCGCAACCTCTCCAACAAGGCAAGCAACTCATCAAGATGCAGATTCAGCGAATGCTTTTCCCTCTCCCCTGAGAACTCAATGAAATGGATACCATTTCTTCCTAAGGAGGGAGGATTGATCTAGGTGGATATCGGTGGCCACACACCTTTTCCAACTCACTCAAAACAATTTTCTGGCAATTTTGGTAATTTACTATTTTTAGCAGTTTTTAACTTCCGAAGCCATTTTGAGGGCCTAAATGAAGGTTTTTCGAGATCGATCTTCTCAATGATAATTGAAGGCTCTTATTGAGCCCTCAAAATGAATCTCCTCGATGATACCTTTCCAAAAATTTATCATGCACCCCAAACGAAGATCGTATGCCAAAGTTACGCCCCCAGAAAGTTGATACACCAAACTACCCAAAACGGGGTCCACAAAACTATTTTCTTTTCATATTCAGGGGTTAGGGTTTTGGATTTTCTTTATGATAAAAAGGACTTTGGAGCCTCATTGTGAAATCATCTTCTTGCGAATGCAAGTAGCGGACACATCTCTTCTCAGAGATAAGCTTCCACCATTCTAGCGAGTCTTTCACTCTGTATTTTTACAGTCTTTGTACATTTTTGCTCATTAATATAAAATTGTGTATTACTTTATCTCTGTGTTTATGGTTGCATCTCTGATACATTTATGTTATATTATTGGATATCTGAGATATCTATGTACATTGCTTTATTATATCTCCGCTCTCATTTCATGCTGAAAATCATCCAGAGGATCATGGGGGGTCACTTCAATTTATTTGGAGTTTCATTTGTACTTTGTTTCATGAAAAGTTTATAAAATGAGCAATGAGACGATCAATAGTGTTTAAGAATTTGATCAATGAGAGCATTAAGAATTGCTTTTTGGAAAAGTTTGAAACAACCATGATGTAGTTTACCTAAAGAATTATGCTCTATTTGAAATTTGGATAGTCACTCAAATGATCGGAAGATATCTGGTCTTGACATCATCGAGAAATAAATAATCTTTCAATATGAGCAATTTCACAACTTATTGGAAACCAAAGTTTAAACTATAGCGATGTCTAGCATGAACATTTTAACATTTTCATTGAAGCAATTTTTTACCTTTCATCAGAGTGATATTTAACTTTGCATCGGGGCAAAGAAGACATGCTATCAAAGAAACTTTAAATTTTTTATCGATGTGCTTTAAAAAATTTCATTGTTGTAAAGTTAATTTTCACCCAGATGATCGGAGGCAACTTTTACTTTAAAAAAAACAATATGCCAGAGTTATTTCTTACTTTTTTTGTGCAACATGTCGGAGTTACTTTTAACTTTTCAAAAATGAAAGTATGAAAGTTTGGACTTACCACCAAGCATAAAGCACATCATATTAAAATTTAACTTTCATCAGAGTACAAAGTTGACTTGTTACTCTAATGAAAAGTAAAAAAATTCTCTAATGAGATTTTTCAAACAGCTTTTTGATTAACTCTTTTAACTTAGAGATTTTTTTTTATATATATAAAGAAGACTAAGCAAAATGAAGACGTGTTTGACATAGAACTTCATCAAACTTGGAAGAAAAATGAGTTTTATGAAAGAAGACATCAAAACTTAAAGGAAAAGAAGCAAGTGGTACCCAAAAGTTCATTAAAAATTTTAGAGTGTGTTGAGGTCTCAACAAAAGGTGATAAAAAATTCAAAGTATAGCTCTTAAGCTAAATTGAAGTCATATAGTGGCACATAAAATTAATAAACTTAGCATTGAGAAAGAAATACCAAAATTTACTTCTGCAGTAAATATAACCAATAAAGAGAACAAGTGAAATGATGGAAGCTAAGGAAGAGAAGACAAAAAAGAGGGAAAAGAGAAGGAGCATGAGAAAAAGAGGAGAAGAGGAAGGAGGAGGGGGAAAAGATGAGAAAATGAAGGAGGATGGGAGGAGGAGTGGTATAGATGCACCTTTAATTGCTCATTTTGAATGAAATATTTTAATAAATTATTGATATATAAATTTTATTGAATGAATGATGATATTGTACAATGGGGCTCAGCTTAATATATGGCCTAAGGTGCCCTTTATGAATAGTCATGACTTTTGGTCAAGACTTATTTATTAATTATTTATTATGTTTCTTGTCTTCATAACATTGCCTTCCTCTTCAAAATTGCTTTGTCCTCAAAGCAATGAATTCATCTCTCCCTGTGAAATTTCATGTTGATTCTGGGTTTTTGGAAAATACTCATATGCAGCAGAAGTGTGGGAATTTGTAAGTTTGTTTTCCAAAATATCTTGGCTTTCTGAACCATATAGCTTATAGTTCTTCCCCTGCCATTTGAATTCCATGAATTGTTCTTGTAGATTTGTGGCATATGTTCCTAGTTGCACCAACCATTATGCTCCTAAGACCGTGTCTTTTCCACAAAGAGGTAG
>ML776574.1:447598-491918 GCA_009831015.1 Picea engelmannii
AAGATGAGAAAATGAAGGAGGATGGGAGGAGGAGTGGTACAAATGTACCTTTAATTGCTCATTTTGAATGAGATATTTTAATAAATTATTGATATATAAATTTTATTGAATGAATGATGATATTGTACAATGGGGCTCGGCTTAATATATGGCCTAAGGCGCCCTTTATGAATAGTCATGAATTTTGGTCAAGACTTATTTATTAATTATTTATTTTTGTATTATTTATTATTATGCATTATTTATTATGTATCTTGTCTTCATAACATTGCCTTCCTCTTCAAAATTGCTTTGTCCTCAAAGCAATGAATTCGTCTCTCCCTGCGAAATTTCATGTTGATTCTGGGTTTTTGGAAAATACTCATTTGAAACAAAAGTGTGGGAATTTGTAAGTTTGTTTTCCAAAATGTCTTGGCTTTCTGAACCATATAGCTTATAGTTCTTCCCCTGCCATTTGAATTCCATGAATTGTTCTTGTAGATTTGTGGCATATGTTCCTAGTTGCACCAACCATTATGCTCCTAAGACCGTGTCTTTTCCACAAAGAGGTAGTGCGTAGTACCCAATTTGTAACTCCAAATTTTGGATATTTTTTGAAACCTTATGGAATCATCCAACTCCTTGGATGGGTTGGCCATCGACAATTATAACCATGAGATATTTGACAGGGTACGCAAAATGATTTAATTGTATCACAAGATTAATTTCCATGAAATTGTGGGTGTTTCCCGAATCTACTAATATTGTGATATATTTTTCTTTTAGGCTTCCCTTGAGCTTCAAAGTATTTGGTTTCATTCTTTCTGTGATTGCATAAAAAAAATTTATGGGTTTTATGTCTTGACTATTACAGATGGTACCACCATTCCTCAAATGAGGTGGAATATAACAAATCGTAAATGGTTTTATTTATTTTTCTTGGATTGCAACCTTGTCATTTTCCTTATAATCCTATATAATGCATGTAATTGAAGCTAATGACACGTTTGGTGATTCTTCTTCATCAGAATACGACATTCCTTCTTCAGCAAGAACCTCTGCCTCTTTTATGTTAATGTTTTTGCAATGATATAGTTGTTTAGATGCACATCTATGGCATGAAAACCAATTTTACCACATTTACGACATTTATTTTTCTTTCTGCTTTATTCTTCATCATCAGAGTTGCTTATGGAAGTGTATGATGGCCCGTCATATTCAATTTTGTTAGGATTCCGATTGCTACATTTGTGATCTTGCGACCACTTGTCTCCACACAACCTACAATTAGTGTATTTTCGTCACAAATACATCTTATCGAATTTATGTAACAATGACCTCTGAAACTTTTTCTCTACATCTTTGACCTTATGTATTGTTGTCTCCATATCTTTGATAGTGTGTAACTTTAACTCGTTCTATGGGTGATGTTTTAGACCAATTATATACAATCAAAACAGACGTTCAATAGATAAACTGGGTACTCTTGTGGCTAGTGTTTCCCATTCATGAGTGAAATTGTATACATTTCCTTTCTATTCTAGTCTCATGAGTTTTGTAAAAAAACTATTCTTCTTTGATTTCTTGGAATCTTTTAAAAAAATCAGTTTTGAACTTCATCCAATGTATTGCGTAACCAGTTTTATTCCACCACATGTACCAGTTATATGCATCTCCCTCCAGTTGCATGGATGCATGCATGATCTTCTCGTCATCGTTATGTATGCCATAGATCTCAAAGTATTCTTCATCTTTATTAAACCAAGCTAATCCTAGTTTTTCGTTCCCATCAAATTTGGACAATACCAGTTTCCCTCTCGGTGGGTATGCAAAGCTAGTATGAGGAGGACATGGATTAGGAACTACCATACCCTGAGGTATGTTTATTTGGGGAACTGATGTGTTAGATGGGGGTATACTTATTTGGGGATTGGTCCAGTTAAATGGGGGAATATTTAATTGTGGTATGGTTGTGTTTAGTGGGGGTATATTCATGTGTTGATCGAAGTCACTAGAAGAGCTTGACGGTGGATTAGTAGCATTTGAAGAATTTTGTGGTGGTTCAACATTGCCTTTTGTTATGAGCCTTATTAATTCTTCATGATTTTTATCCATCTTGGTATTTAATTTTACTTGCTCCAGTTGTAAATTGGCAACTATAGATTTTAACCTTGTACAATATTTTACTGCAAATAGATTTTCAATAAAAGAACAGAAAATATACAATGGAAAATACACACATTACACAGAGATTTTTCCCCTGGAAACTCAAAACCGGGAAAACTAGCATATTCTATATTCATTCATAGTGATACATTGTTTACAATACAATATACATATAGGAGCCAGCGGCATCCAAAACCCTAAGCCAATTGTTACACATCAAAATGTCACACTTAAGTACCTCACCCTAAGTGTCGCAAGTGTCATATACACCTTGCTAAGTGTTGCATACACCTTGACACCACGAAAGAACATTTGTCACAATCCCTAGTCAATGTGGAGGAGAAATATATTATATGAAGGTCAAAATACTATGTGCACATGAATTATTTATTAATATTCATAAAAAGGAAATTAATTTAGCGTGAGAATCCACCTCACATTTAGTTTCCTAATCTCAAGGAGAGGTTGAGAATCTCATAGATGGTTGAGATATTTTATCAAACCAAAATCCTAATTTGGTGGATCTTGAGAGATATTTCCTCCTTAAAATCCTTGAGAGATATTTTCTCCCTAAAATCCTTGAGAGATATTTTCTCCCCAAAAATATTGGAGATCCCATTTTAGTGGATCTAGTGAGCGATATTCTCCATGGTGGTTAAGCCTCCAAATCCTATATAATTAGGGATTTCCATGGAGAAAGGAGGAAGATCAGAGGCATCAAACATTTGATTCTGGAGAAAGGAGGAAGATTAGAGGTATCAAACCTTTTGATTCTGGAGAAAGGATTGGAAGTTTGGAGATATTAGACTTATGATCTTGGGATTCATGCAAGGGTCTGGACGAGGAGAGCTTGGAGGAGTGTTGCATCATCATCCATGTTTGTGAGTATCCTTTTTGGGTTCTCATTTTAATATACTTGGCCTATTTCCTTCAAGCTTGTGTATTCTTGCATGTGCTTGTCTATTGTTCCTTCAATCTTTGTAGATGAATTTGTTTGATCTAATATTGTAGAGTAGGAGTTCTTTGTTTCTCTTTGTTGTCTATTGCATTGTAGGTGTCAATTTGCGCTAAAGAGTTTGAAGATCAAGCTCGGATTGGAATAAGCGAGGACAAACTTCGAAACTAGGTGCATCACACCTTTTCTCCCTCTCTCTCTTTCTGATTAGTTAAAATGGATTCAAAGGGTTGTTAGTGTCCACTTGTGTTTTTCTGTCTTGGTATTAGGGGTTTGTAATCCAAGGGAAAGTTCACCTATCCAAAGGAGAATATTTATGTAACAACAATGACCTGGATTAGTCAACAACCATAATTCCTTAACCAAAAATAGAAAACCATCGACAAAAACCATGTGCCGAAAAATCGCCCAACAATGGACACAAAAATCAAGGTGACATGAAAAATGAGGCAAAAATGTGACACGTTTCTCAAGGAAAAAAATTATCGAGGGCTATCACCTCCTTGCACACCCAACGCAACGTAGCAGACACTCAAGCTAGTCATGCAAAGAATATAACACATACCCAACATTCTCCCACTTGTTGTTTTCTTTGCATACAAGGGGTCATAGGGTTACATAGTCAACAATCCAGAGCAAAAATGCCCATGGATCCTCTACACCAAGAGAACTTCTTAGTGCTCACAAATTTTGTTAATGAATCTACAACATTCTTCAAAGTGTTCACCTTCATCAACAACACTTTCTTTTCTTCAACCATGTCTCTCACAAAGTGATATTGAATATCAATATGCTTTGTCTTTGAATGATAAGTCGGGTTCTTCACTAGAAAAATTGCACTCTGACTATCACAATCTATCCTTACAGTGTGGTGTACCAACCCAATACCCGAATACAATATTTGTAACCATATTTCTTCCTTAATTGCATGAGTGGTTTCCATGTATTCATCTTCTATAGTTGAAAGTGCCACTACAGCCTGTCTTTTGCTCATCCAACTGATTTCTCCTCCAAACAGGTTAAACACATACCTGCTTGTAGATCTCCTACGATCCAGATCTCTAGCCCAGTGTGCATACACAAAACCATGTATTTCCAAAACTATGTCAAATCATGGGATTCCTTGATAGCACAATCCATAGCTAGCAGTGCCACGCAAATACCTGAAAACTCTTTTTACTGTTGTCCAATGCTCCTTCCCTAGTTTTGACATATACCTGCTCAAAACTCCCACTGCATGTGCAATGTTCGGTCTAGTACAAACCATTGCATACATCAAACTACCAATTTCACTCACATATGGAACACAAGACATGTCCTCTTCCTCTTCCTGTGTCTTGGGACACTGATCCGCAAATAAATTTACACCAATAGGAATAGGGACGTTGACCAGTTTACATTCCTCCATATTAAACCTCTACAATATTGTCTCGACCTATTTTCTCTAATTTAGCCAAAGTTTCCTCTTTTTCCGATCTCTTTTAATTTCCATGCCCAAAATGAAATTTGAAGCATCGAGATCCTTCATTTCAAATTTAGAGGACAATTGAGTTTTCACATCCTAGATAATCTCCTTGTTGTTTCCTATCAACAACATGTCATCCACATACAAGACCAAATAAATCAAATGATCACCAATTAATTTAAAATAGACACAGTGATCCTCTTTGCTTCTTTTGAAGCTAAGTCCCAACATATAAGTATCAATTTTTTTATACCACATCCTTGGTGATTGTTTTAAACCATACAGGGGCTTTTTCAACTTGCATACCATCTCCTTCTCTCCCTTCACAATAAATCCTTCTAGTTGCTTCATATAGATTTCTTCTTCCAGATCCCCATGTAGGAATGTTGTCTTCACATCCATATATTCTACTTCAAAATAAAATGCAGCAGCAATAGATAACATAAATCTTATAGAAGTTAACTCGGCAACATGAGAAAAAATATCACAAAAATCAATTCCCTCAACCTAAGAATAACCCTTTTTCTACTAACCAAGCTTTGTATGTATCCACTTTGCCTTCTTCATTCATCTTATTTTTAAATACCCATTTGTTTCCAATGGGATTTCTTCCAGTCGACAACTCCACTATATCCCAAGCCTCATTCTTATCCAAGGTTGTCATTTCTTCATCCATGGCCTTTTTCTAGAGATTTCCATCCTCTGAATCCACTGCCTCCCTGACATTTCTAGGATCATCATCAGTAATAGACAAAAAAAAATGAACGGAAATCAAATGGAGTATACATTTTCGGTAGCCTTCTTTCTCGAACCAATCTCCTCAATACTGGAGTATGATGATCTTCTTCTTCTAATTCATGTTATTATGTAGAGTCTGATTAATCATCCTTTAAATAAAACTCTATTTTCTCTGGTTCTTCCTTACTTGGTAGGACTTCATGTTTAACAACATCCTTCATTTCTCTAAATACCATATCTCGGCTATACATAACCTTCTTAGTTTCTGGGTTACAAAGCTTATAACCTTTGAGACCATCTTTATACCCAATAAAGATACACTTTTCAACCTTCTTATCTAGCTTACTCATTTTTTCCTTTGGAACATGCACATAGGCCTCACAGCCAAATACCTTGAGATGTGTGAGAGAAGGTTTCTTATCAGTCCATACCTCTTGTGGAGTCTTTTCATATAACATTGATGAGGGTGATCTGTTGACTAGGTAACATGCAATACCCACTGCCTCTGCCCAGAATTCTTGCCCTAACCCGACACCACTCAGCATGCACCTTGCTTTTTCCATCAACATTATGTTCATCCTTTTTGCAACTCCATTATGTTCAGGTGTATATGGAGTAGTATTCTGCCTTGATATACTGTACTTCTTATAGAATTCTTCAAATTCATTCCCGAAGAACTCTCTGCCATTATCTATACTCAGCACCTTAATTATTTTCTTTCCTTGATTCTCAACAAGAGCCTTAAACTTTTTAAACCTGTCAAAGACTTCATATTTATTCCTGAGGAAATATATCCAAGTATTCCTCGAGAAGTCATATATAAATGAGACATGGTACACATATTTTCCCAATGATGGAACTGACACAGGTCCAAACACATCACTGTGAACTAGCTGTAAAATTCATTCTTCCCTCATTGCACCAGAGGGGAATCTTACTCAATTTTGCTTCCCATATACACAATGTTCACAGAAATCAAAATCTAGAGAGCAGTTAGACACACCTTCAACCATACCTTTACCGTGTAGTAGTCGAAGACCCTTCTCTCCGATATGCCCCAGTCTTTAATGCCACATCATAACCTTTTCTCCAGAGACTGTAGGAGTTCTTTCTTCTTCAAATCCAATATCAGAAACAATGGAACTTTAACATCCATCACTAATAGTGCTTCCTTGCAAATTATACAGAGTTTTGAACCGAACTCCCTTCAGCAACACCATTGCTCCTCGAACCATCCTGCAAGTTTCCTTTTCAAATATTGTTTTTACTCCTGCATCGTCCATTTTGCTTACAAAAATCAAATTTCTAGCCAAACCAGGGATGTGAAAAACACCATGTAGTGTTCTAATCCTTCCATCTATGAGCCTCGACTTGACTTTTCCTCGTCCTATGATTTAGGTTGTCGAGTCATCACCTAGGAAAACATTACCTCCATCATACCTTTCATATTCACATAACCACTCCCTATGGGGATTCATATGAAAAGATGCACCTGAGTCAACCAACCATGCCTCGTGATCTCCATGTGTGCTTGAAGAAGCCAAGTACACATCTCCTCCTTCTTCCTTGGAGGTCTTTTCTTTTGTAGAAGGAGCTTCTTTAGATCCCTTCTTTTTCTCAATTTTGGATCTACACTGCTTCTTTTAGTGCCCTTCTTTTCCACATCTCCAACATACCTTTACAAACTTTCCAGGAGATTTAGATCTACCCTTAGACTTATATCTCCCATTTGAGGACTTAGATCTATTTCTTTCCTAGGAGCATCCTCTTGCAAATAATGCATATGTGCTATGTCCTTCCATGTTCTTCTGTCTCATCTTCTATGAAAACAGGGATGAGACCACTTCATCAAACTTCAAGGCAGTTGTATTACTACCTATGGCCACAACCAGACTATCCCATGAGTTTGGTAAATAGCACAGTAAATTGATACACTTATCTTCATCTAAAATTTTAATCTCAACAGATACTAATTGACTTACCACAGTATTGAAGGTGTTCAAATGCTCTGCCACCAAGTCTCCATCTCTCACCCTCAGGTTATATAGCTTCTTTCTCAGGAAAAGTTTATTTACCAGGGACTTAGACTGATACAACTTCCCCAACTTATCCCCTAAATATTTGGCTGTAGCTTCCTCTAACACATTCAGTAATACTGAATCTGAGAGACATAGTCGGATTGTGCTCTTCGCCTTTCGATCCAACTTTTTCCAGTCATCTATTGGTAGGTGCAGTACCTGGATCCACCGCAAACCACTGATCTCTGTCCACCAAAAAATCTTCCATCTTAAGCTTCCACAACTCAAAACTTTTCCCATTAAACTTCTCGATCTCCATTTTTGAATTGCTCGCAATTTATTTTCACCTAAAAAATCAATACCACAGATCTCCCACTGTAACAAGGCTTATCACAGTCCCGAGCCAAACCCTTGACCACAAAGGCATCCCTCTGAAGTCAACAAAGCTATGATACCAAATGTAGATTTTAACCTTGTACAATATTTTACTGCAAATAGATTTTCAATAAAAGAACAGAAAAGATACAATGGCAAATACACACATTACACAAATATTTTTCCCCTGGAAACCCAAAACCGGGAAAACCATCATATTTTATTCATAGTGATACATTGTTTACAATACAATATACATATAGGAGCCAGCGGAATCCAAAACCCTAACCCAATGACCTGGATTAGTCAACAACCGTAATTCCTTAACCGGAAATAGAAAACCATCGGCAAAAACCATGTGTCGAAAAACCACTCAGCAATGGACACAAAAAATCGAGGCGACACAAAAAATGAGGCAAAAATGCAACACGTTTATTGAGGAAAAAAAATTATTATGGCCTCCGCCCCCGAACCATCGAATGGGGGGGGCTAGCGGCCCCCCCTCAAACCCCCCTGCGCGCCCGGTGCAACGTAGCAGACACTCAAGCTAGTCGTGCAAAGAATATAACACATACCCAACAACAACTGCCTCATTCATCTTAGTATGTTGATCTTCTCCTGCAATAAGTCGTATTTTTCTTGTGATTCCTCCATTTTTCTATTGAGTTCACTTATTGTCATCATTTTGGTTACCGAAGGACTTGCTTGATCTATTTTCGCTAATTTTGTAGCACCACATAGTTTTCTTTTTTAAATTGTACGGATCTTTTTGTTAATTTCCTTTAATTTTCTAGTGGATCTGTATGAGTTGTTTATAATTACATATTGTACGAACTGCAATTTGTACAGAAACTGTATGAATTTGTTTATTAATTACAGACTGTACAGGCTACAAATCGTACGAAATCTATACATTGTCTATTAATTATAGATTGTACAGGACCCTTGGTATGACACTAACATCTGCAACAACGTATGACGACGGTCATGGACAATGTACGACAACAAAAGTACGACAATTGAATTTGGAAGCTCGCAGAAGTACATTAGATGAATTTGGCAGTTGGCAGAAGTACAACATCAAACTACAATTGTGCGGACGGTAGTGGTACGGATGACCGATTTGATGGGTGAGTGGTTGGCGACTTGTCAGCTGGCGCAATATGAAACTTTAATTGGTGGTTGCATGGATCTATTCACTCGGCTTTAATACCACTTGGTATGAATGTAGCTTTAATTGCTCAATTTGAATGAGATACTTTAATACATTATTGATATATAAATGTTATTGAATGAATGATGATATCATACAATGAGGCCCAACTTAATATATGGCCTAAGGTGCCCATTATGAATAGTCATGACTTATTTATTAATATATTTATTATTTATTTATTATTGTATTATTTATTGTTATGCATTATTTCTTATGTAGCTTATGTTCATAACAAGGAGGAGGAATAAAGAGAAAAATAAGAAGAAAAGGAAAGGGAAGAGGGGGAAGAAGCTATGAAGAGGAAGAATAAGGAGGAGGAGGAAGAAGAAATAGAAAATAAGAAGAAAAGGAAGGGGAAGAGCAGGAAGAAGAATAAGAAGAGGGAGAATAAGGACGAGGAGGAGGAGCAAGAAAAATAGGAAAAGGAGAAGAACAATTTTTTTAATATTTTGTTAATTTATATTTCTCATTTCTACATTTGAAATTTTATTCGTGATAAATACATTTCTAAAATATTAAACCCTATCCCTAAAAATCATAAATATGCAATGAATGTCAAACCATAGCCATAAAATCCATATACTGCAACTAATCTCAAACCCTGGTTAAAAATCCATAAATTTATAGTATATTGTTCATCATTAAAAAACATGGAATAGTTTTAGGGAAATAAATTCCACAACACATAAGATGAGGAGAAGGAGAAAGAGAAGACGAATAGGGTGAGAAGAAGAGGAGGAGGAAGAAAGAGAAAAAGAGGAAGAACAAATTTTGTTTTTGTTTTGTTAAATGTATTTTTCATATTTATATATCTAAGTTATATTTAAAATCTTGTCCATGAAAAATCGCGAACCCTACATGAAAAAAGATAAATTTGCAATTAGTCTCAAACCCTAGCTATGAAACATATAAATATAACAGATTGTTTATTATTAAAATGTTAAACTATGAAATGGGACATAATACAAGAAGATTGGTGGAAAAGGATTTAGTCATCTCAACAATATATTTGTCCAATAATATCAATATATAGTACATGGATGTAACCACCTCTAGATCTAGATATGCTCTCATAATGAAAACTACTCAATATATAAGAATGACAACTCATCAAGATATAAGATTAAAAACTCATAAGTAGGTGATCGAGGACTTTCTGATTGTATAAGAGGAACTCACAACCTAACACTCCCCATGTCAATCATAAGTTTGAATAATTATACCAGCGCGACAACAAGAATTAGTGCATAAATTGGTATCATTTCAAGATTTAATCCGAAACTTCTAAATTGAGCTTCACTGAAGACATGCCTGAAAAATTACCAAATATAGATGTTGGAAAATCATATAATTTGCAAAATCCCACTATTTGAACATGTGAGCTCCAATATCTATAATTGTGCAAAGATGTGAACTCCAATATATGATGACAACGAATTTTGAGAAAGGAATTAACTTCAAGTCTGACTCTTCCTTGAAAATGCCTGACAAACCCATCAAATGCCAAGCAACAATTCTAGGTCTAATGACCATCCAAGTGATAAAAAAATGTCCATAATATTGCTCTTAGAAAATGACACACAAATAGTGTCAATCGGCATACCAATCATCAATTTATGACAAGTGATGAAATCTTTGCAACTATGTGGTTGTTGTTGTTGTCAAAACTTTAAGTCCAACAATCATCATTAATATTCCCCCCTTTGTCAACTGAAAAGTGAGAAGTATGTCTAAGGGATCCAAGCTCGAGCTTTGAAGTGTTTATTTATTTATTTATTTAATAGCTCTATCATCATTGTTTATGGTGGTTTTGGTTTACTACTAACCATTTTCACTTGATACCATGTATTTGGTGGTTTTGGTTGACCACTAACCTTTTTTATTTAATAAATGTACTCCCTCCCTTAAGGTGCAAGAGAGTACCTTTCTCATTTCATTTTTGTATTGCCCCCCTTTAAGGTACAAGGGAGTACCATTTTACCATTTTGGATTCATGGACTCAATTTTCAATTTGAAATGGGCCCCACTCATGCCCAAAATTATCATATGTAACAATTGATTGAAATACATCTACTTTTTTAACTTTTCCATACAAATATGTCTTTACCTCTATATAAAATCAATGTTAAGACTTATGCAAAACCTTGACATGTATGTTCCATCATCAAGAATTGATCCAGCCATAGTGAACTATTTTATTTTTCTAAATTATTATTTTTCTTCCCACAATGAAGACAAGGATGGAGATCAAAACACTATGTCTCCATATGGCCAACTTGGTGACAATTTTGACCATCAAGAATTTCCACAGTGTGTTTATCATCAACATCATTAATTCCTACATCAAATTGTTGAACATTTGAATCTTTCCCCTTCAAATTTTCAACAAGAAATCTAGCACTCACACATTGAACTTGTCTAGAGTAGTCGGGAATATGAAAGCTTATGTCTTTTTCATATCCTAAGCCATGTCGATTCTTATTGAATTGTAATTCTTCCCAAGGCCTGACAATGATTTTGGAAAGATCATTGTGTACCTGTTGATGTTCTCTCAGACATTCATGAATGTTATATTTTTCATTTTCAAAAGAACATTCAAGTTCACATTTACATATACCACTTTTGGTATCTCTCGATGCTTTGGCGTCTTTTGTTTGTGATTCATCTTCAACAAAACTTGTCTTCATCAATTCATTGTTAACGAATGATTACAACTCATAACTAGTTAATGAATCTTCGAGCATATCTTGTGTTGCATATGTATCTACCATTTGCAATAGGTCATTTTTATCACAAGTAGCATCAACGATTGGTTTGGCTTGCTTCATGTTTTCAAATTGCATTATAAACATCTCCTACTTTTTTTCACTTAATTTTTGTTTAAGTGATTCAACCAATTTATCCTTCATATTTTTTTGCTTGTGAGAATCAACAAGCAAAAAAATATGTACAAGGAGTCTTATAGTTCTTTAATTTCTTTTGAGATTACATGCATTAGGTATGATTGTTTAAATCCCAATTGCAATTATAATCACCATTGTAGTGTAGGCACTTCATGAATGCATGATTATTTGTGTGCTTGTTTTGCTAGATATGTATCAAAGACTAGACACAAAATGTCATCAAACACATAAAAGAAAATCATCCACCATCATACAAGCACAACATGTACCTTATACCCCTTATTTTGATTATGGGATAGGTCTAAGAACATCCATCACTAAAATGAATATTTCATTCAATGTTTTTCCTTTTTCATGATTTACAACACTATTTTGCTTTGTATAAGAAAATAGGCATGTTTGATGGTAAACAAAATGGTTGTCAAGTACTTATGAGTTTTTTTTGGTATATGGGTTTTTGAAATTTGCCTCCATCATAACTTGGAATTATATATAAAGAGAGAGAAAGAATCTTTATCTCGAGTGCAGATTCCATCCATCGAACGAGTATGGACCAAAGTCAACGGTAGTCAACCGTTGACTTTGCTCCATACTCGTTCGATGGATGAAATATGCAATCGATTTAAGTCAGAAATATAGAGAAACTCTTTGGAGTTTAAAAGAAAATGAATAGCCCAACAATTTGAAACTATTCCATGAGAACTTTTATGTCTATTTCCAGTGCCAAAGGGGGAGCGCACAAGTGAAATCAAAGTTATAGTCTACATGGGACCCCTGAGAATAGGTTGTCGAGAAGACTTGAACTTAAATTATGTCCATCCACGAACATGGAGAAAAGTCAACCGTTGACTTTCGTTGACTTTTCTATGTACCCATTGGATGCACAGAATCTGCAATCGGAATAAGGATTGTCGTTGAGAAGTGATGGAGAAAACTTAACCATTGACTTTCGTTGACTTTTCTATGTACCCAATGGATGCACAGAATCTGCGATCGGGATAAGGATTGTCGTCGAGAAGTGCTCTGTATTTGTTGTGATGTTTTTATTCTTCTTTGCTATTCGTACAGATTGTCCATATTTTTCCTATGTGCTGCAGTTTTCCTTGCGGTAGCTTGGAGTATACTAATAAATCTTCTTCAAGATTCATGGGTGGACTACTTACCAGGTGCATGGGGTCTCCAACAATGTGAAGCTCCTCCTTTTTATTTCTAGTTGTGCATGGGTTGTCAAGCTACTTCCTGGAATAGTTGGTTCAAAAACCGTCCACTAAAAGACAACAACATCCATTAAAGTAAATATTCAGAGCATTAAAATAATGATTCTTTTGGGCAAACGATTACCATCCTCCACTTGATTTTCTTGAACGTTTACCACCAAACTCGTTATTCGTCTATATTTTATATTTTGTTGGCAGATGCACGTTTACTTGGTTTAGTTCATCGTTATTGATTGTAGAAAGGTTGACGTGGAGAAGGAATGTAGTTCTTTATGGTGGCAAAATCATGTTTACCTGGTTGAGTTCATTGTTTTTTTTTACAGGAGAAAGGATTTTGTGGAGGAGAAATGTAGCCCGTGAAGGGGGCTAGTGTAGTCTGGGAGTGATATGAAGCTTTTGCACATAGAAACATAGAGCATATCATGTTCCAAGTCGAGGGATATCAGTTGTAAACCTGTTACTCCAAGCAGTGGAAGCTTCTCCACCAAAGCAGAAAAAACTTTAGCTGTTGTGACGACACTCTATGATTTGACATGGAGAAATAGAGTTAGTACAGGTGGTTGTTGATATTCTAATCCATGTATTTGGTTTTATAGATGTGCGGTCCTTAATTGCTGTAAGTCTTGGGACCTAGTAGCCACAGATAATACATTGTGGAAGGTGCAATATTCTCTTCATTTCATTGATGGTTTGCTTAATAGTTCTCTTGGAAAGCAGTGCATCAATGGTGTTGGCAGATTTGATTGATTTTCTTTAATGCCTTATGAAGGTATGTAAGTCTCCTTCAATATCCTTTGTAAGCATGCTTGGTATGTAAGTCTTCTTCACCATCCTTTGTAAGCATGCTCTTTTGATAGTGGGGTAGCCCATGCACTCCTTTATCAATCTCATGCTCATGGATTATGACCATGGACTCACATTCAATTTAGATTATTCATATCAAATCTTCTATGGATGACTATTCATATCAAAGCTTTCATAGATGGTTATCATGAGGAGTTGTCATGCTTTTAAGGTTAAAGAAGTTTTGATACCATATTAAATTATGCAATGAGACATAACACGAGAATATTGGTAGAAAAGGATTTAGCCATCTCAACAATATGTTCATCCAATGATATCAATATATAGTACATGGATGTAACTACCTCTAAATCTAGATATGCTCTCACATTCACAACTCATCAATATATAAGGATGACACCTCAGCAAGAGATAAGACTAGCAATTCATAAAGAGGTTATCTAAGATTTTGTGATTTATAAAGACTCACAAGCTAGCATAAAAACATGAAGATGAGGATTGGGGTGTGGGGGAGACAATCTGCATAATACCCTAGTATATTTTAGGGAAAGAAAATCCACAATACAAAAAAACATAACAACAAAAAAATTAGGAGAATCAAAGAAGAGACCATAAAACCTATAACTACAATAGATTAATGTCATTAAAAAAAGAAAAAAATTTAGGGGAAAAAAATCCATGATATAAAAAACACAACAAAAAATTTGAGAAAAACGAAACACAAAAAAAAAATTCTTTAACCCAAATGCTCTCAAGAAATTCAATAAGCAAGTCCTCACAATATTTAGGTAACTCTCTAATTGAAGAAAATATTGAAATGAAGCCAAGTGACCTCATAATCACTTTATTCTAGAAATGCAAGTGTAAAAGGATGTAAAAAATATTTTACACCCTCTATATGCATCCAAATGCTCTCAAGAAATTCAATAAGCAAGTCCTCACAATATTTAGGTAACTCTCTAATTGAAGAAAATATTGAAATGAAGCCAAGTGACCTCATAATCACTTTATTCTAGAAATGCAAGTGTAAAAGGATGTAAAAAATATTTTACACCCTCTATATGCATCCTTATAGTGTCCTTTTAGGACAATGTTAAAAAGATGCAATAAAGATACAAAAAAAAAACACCAAAAGGATGCTAAAGAGGACACTAGGACATAAAAATGATAAAAAAAATAAGACACAATAGGGATGAAAAATGATGAAAAAAAATGTAATAAATATAAATATGAAAAAACAAAATGTAATAAAGACTTGAAAGAAAAATAAAAAAATAAATAGGACACAATAAAGATGCAAAATGATGAAAAAAAATATGTAATAAAGATAAATATGAAAAAAAAAAATGTAATAAAACATGAAAGAGAGGGGGAAAAAATGCAAATCAAAGATGTCAAATGGAGCATTGTGAGTCATTTTCTCTAATTTGTGCAAAAGATGACACAAGAATAGGTATTAGTGCTTACTTTTTTGATGTAAAGCCTAGGAAAAACATTATTTTAGTTTGGCTAGCCTTAGTAACTATTTTTAGGTGATAGACTATATGTTACTAATGGCTACTATATGATGGGTTATTTTTTTATAAAATTTCTTGTACATTTCCTTTAATAGTTAAAGGATGCAGTTTACTATATTAAAAAAAAAATTAACCTATCTCAAAATAGAAGACCAAATTGTAGATATCGTTACAAAAACTCTCAGAGTTAAGAGACAAGATTTTATAGTCGTAGAAGTTGTTCACACACATGCACCCACACAATAAATTCCATGGAGGAGGAGGAGAAGGAGAAGGTCAAACAAACCTTCCATACTCACTTTGCAACCAATCAACCATTAAGTTAGTAGGAGACATCATTCCCTTGTGGTTGTCACTATTGACATAAAAGATCATAATATATTAGAACTTATATAGAATTTCAAACAATGCTCTTAACTTATAAAGAATAACACAAATAAAATTTGTTAAATTATAAAAACTTCTAATTATAATATACATAAACATTAAAATTAAAAATACTAATAATTAATGTTTATTTTTTCATTAAATACTAATATCATTACTTTTTTGTTATGTCCCTGCCATAGCAGGGACATTATGTTTTGGGCGATTTCAATTATTACAATGCACAATTTTCAAGGCGTTATACGATGGTTTAAAGTAAAGTTTCATTGCCTGACATTGGCATTGGGTACGGGAGCCAAGGGGTGGCGACGAGCTACTTTCACGCCATTAATGATGTGCGTTAATGTTTTGGGTTCGTCTCTACGTTTGTGTTTGCTCTAAAACGATGATCAAGGTTCCTCACAATAGGTGGCCACACACAACATAGGGAGCAGAGCCATTGGCTGGTGTTATAAGTCGAGATTGATGGTCGAGCTAGCTTTATTCCTTCCCTTATGGCCTTATGGTTCATTCCTATGTTCTTTCAACCTCAGCTCGGTTTGGTCAGTATGGCTTTACTGTAGCTATAGGAGTTTCTAGAGATGGACCTGAGTTTTAATGCAGGTATAGAGCCTTTTGTAACATTGTTTCACTGGGACATGCCACAAGATCTGGAGGATGAGTATGGGTGGTTTCGCAGCAAAAAAGGGCTACATGTGTTTCTTGCAGGAGAGTCCACCACCACATCACTCTCTCGCACATAAGAGGATTTTACAAAAAAGTGAGGTACGCAGAAGAACATGAACAAGGCACCCGATTTTGCTCAAATCCAATGCTTAGGAAAGGTCTCTAGTCACCCAAGGAAGATGAGAAACTCATCAATTATATCACGAAGAACGGTCTTCTGGGCTGCTCCTGGATCTATCTCGCCAATAAGGCTAGTAATTAATTAAACATTGACTTCCACCCTCATTTCAACCTTCTTATAGTTTGTTGAATAAAACCTAGGTCCAATTGGACATATATGCCTTTAATATAATATCTCCAACCAGAGGATAAATGTTTGGAAGAAACCAGGTGGTATACAATCAAGGTGGGGAAAGGCTTTGCGTGGGCATATCTCTTGTATATGTCCATTAAATAAATAAGAACATTGCAAATCTATGTTATTTGAGATGCAAATTTTTTGACACAATTAAATCAAGGTTAATATCAATCTATTTGTTGAGTTTTCCAATTAATATGGATTAATTAGTTGATCTATTGTTGTTGTTTAAACATAGATCTATTCTAGCTTGGCTCTAGTTTTTTTTCTCTCTCATTTATTTCAATTAGCATTACATAAATATTGGATCCAAACAACCCCCAATTCATGGTTGTATAACACTTCTTGATGAAATAAAAGAACAACAACGTTTGTGCACATTTCTAGGTGATTTTATTTCTGTGTAATAGAGTTTTGTTTAGTTGGGGTTAAGATGAAACTAGGATATATTATCATATTGAATCCAATTAAATGCACATACAAGTTTGCAGAGATGCGAAAAGAGTTGCAAGATAATATGGATTAAATACCTGAAACCTAGTCTTAAACGTGTCGCAATTTCACCCCAAGAGGAGCAATTGATCATACACTTACAATCCATTCTCGGTAACAGGTTTTTTTTTTTGTCCATTCTTACAACTTTCCTCTATTCTGTGACTTTCCTTGTAGCAATTGTTCTATCACATGAGAATATGCTCGTCATTCCATTAAATCTCAGATGTTTTAAGTAGTAATTGTTCTATCACATGAGAATATGCTCGTTCGCCAATTAACTTCATGATATTTTCAGTACTAATTGTTCTGAGAGTCCACTGGTTTGTCCATTAACTATATGACGTTTTTGGTTCCCAGTCAATCCATTAACTTGGTGAATGAATGGTGTAGGTGGTCTCAAATCGCTGCCAACAATGAGATCAAGAATTACTGGAACTCTTGCATCAAGAAATTTTTTGGGCGATTTCAATTGTTTTTAGTGCACGGTTTTCAAGGCATTAAACGTTGGTTTAAGGTAAAGTTCCATTGCCTGGCATTGGCATTGGGTTGTCATTGGGTACGGGAGCCAGGGGGTGGTAGCAGGATGCCGTCACCCCCATTAATGTTGTGCGTTAATGCTTTGGGTTCATCAGAGCAGGTGGCAGATGGGTTCCTCAGAACATGCAAGTGGAGTATGTCATGGTCAGTTTCTTTGTCGATCACACAGGCAGCTAGAGTATGTCATCCTCAACCGTCACTTTTGTATATTAATCCAAAGGCCTGGTTTACCCTCACGTTCACTGTTGATTGTGACCTGCAATCATTTTCATTTTCTTTAAAAAAAAAAAATACAAGATACTTCACATAATCACTGTGAGATGCAATTGGTGGAGGTTTCTGTTTTGCGAAATTAAACAAGGGCTTGCACCTAATGAAACATCCCAATTGCATCAGTGAAACTGTATCTACCAGGGTTTCAAATTCTCGAGGTTATGTTCTCTATCTTCTATGAGAGCTATGGGACAATCATGGAATCCCTTTTGTAATCATGGACTTATGTTCAACCTCGTGGATGGGAATTGCAGTTGAATTGATATCCTTTTTTTCGACCATCGTGTTCATGAATTCATTGCTTATTTTTTACCATATTATTTAATCTATGCAAGCAGTGGACTATGATTTATATAGTAATAAATAATAATTTTGTATAAAAAATCAAATATTAAAATAAAATTTAAAAAGTTATATAATAATTAATAATAATTTTGTATACAAAATCAAATATTCAAAATCCAAAATCCTTTGCTATGGCTTCCAATTGCAACAAGTATATGCATAAAAATAATGTTGTGTATAATATTTGGAGGGTAGGAATAGAGGGCTTCAGTTATCTACAGCCATTGCTATGGCATCCAATTGCAACATATATATACATGAAAATACTACGGTTGTGTATCATATTTAGAGGGTAGGAATAGAGGATTTTTACCATTGTTGCACTAGCATAACTCAAATAGCTCATTACCCATCAAACATATTGCAAAGTGTGTGAGTTCTTCATGCCATAGAGCCTACCTCAATTTGATATGCTTGTGTATTTGAAGTTTTCTTACTTCTTCTCCAATTACAGCATCTTGCTCAAAACCTACCTTAGTTACACTGAAGGTGTTTATAAGGGGAGGTTCCTCTCCGGGACTTCGTCGTCTGTCAATGGCATGTAATACCCTGCCACCTATTCCTCAACCATCGACCAATCTCGTCTCCAGGTATCTTCTTCACCCACTAAAATTTTAGGGATTAAGAAATTTACCGCAACGCCTCCAGGTTCCTTTCTAAAGATGCTCGTCGATAGTGGATAGTCTACCATAGTGGATAGCCTCTTTTTTTTCCAGGAAAAAATTAACGCAAATTTATATTAGGTATAAATTTTTTTACATCAACAACAGAGCCGTGATAACAGTCCCCACAACAGACCAATATATTGGTAACGGGAGGAAGCATCAGAAAACTGAACTAATAGTAATAGGCGGTAAGGAAATAGCAGTGAGCCGACTAAAAAAACTAAAATAAAAACTGAAGGATGCTAGAGTGGTAATCTGCCAGAAAAATACTGCTCATCGCTGGCAATATAACGCTAACTGGGGCTGCCCTCGGTGTCAATTACCCTTCACCAACCCTTGGCAATTCAAAGATATTAATGCAAGAGGGTTGACTCTCCCGTCCACTGTCCGAGTGATAAACGGTTAGTCTTCCTTCGATTTCTGATAAGGCTCTTTTAGAGAGGGTATCGACTTCTTTATTATGCACTCTATAAATATGGTGGACGCTGAGATCTTTAAAAAAATTTGCCAATTCCAAAGTTTTTTGTTTCCAGCCTTCGATATTTACAGTGCTGAGATTACATTTATGATTTATCCAATCAATGATGACCCGCGAATCACCAAGGATTTGGAGTTGATTTATTGACCAGAAGGTTGCCAGAGTGAGGGTTGCCCATAAACCCAGCAACTCCGCTTTAGTATTTGTTCCCGCTCCGCAATTGATGCACCACTTGGTAACTCTCGAAGGATGAGATATGAAAATGCCTCCGGCCCCACAATGAAGACCATAGTGGATAGCCTATTGTTTTAAATTTGGGAGTGACTTATATAATATAGATTAATTTAATTTGAATGTGTAAGAATTAATAAATTTTAAATCTATAAATTTAAATTTTATATAATATAGATTAATTTAATTTAAATGTGTAAGAATTAATAAATTTTAAATCTATAAATTTAAATTTTATATAATAAATTTGAAATTCTAAATTTAAATTTTATATAATAAATTATAAATTTTAATTTTTTAATGGATATTTTAATTTTAATTTTAATTTCTTTAAATTTATAATTTATATTTTTTTAAATCTATAATTTAAATTTATTTTTGTGTAAAATGAATCATAGTTTTTTTTATTTTTATGTATTTATTAGATTTCTATATTAAACCATATTGTTATTAATTGGTAGTTAGTGTTTATGGCTCTATCATAAAAATTCGAAATGATTTTTAGATATTTTTCGGGGACATTTGCCTAAAATCCGGCAAAAAATTGTTAGATCCACATATTTGAGTGATTACTTTTGTATAATCCGAGTCTCCGGAGGTTTTTCAACATGTTAAATCCATTTTTGCATTCAGAAATAGATTTTAAACAACAAAAAATAGTGATTTTGTGCAAATATATATTTCCGAGGAAAAAAGCCATTTCCTAGAACAGTTAGACAACACTAGTGTTTATGTATTTATTACATTTTCCATATTAAAACAATTTGTATATGAAAAAAAATAATGAATAATGGTGAACTTATGGTAATTAAAGTTAGTCGATTCAACATTCACCATCCACTTATTATGTGGATGTGCTAATGATTATTACACCAAAGGTGTTTTATAAGGGAAGGTTCCTTGATAGGTCTTCGTCATCGGTTCGAAGCCTATAACATAAGGCCACAAATCGTAATCTTTACACTATACCTGCCACTTATCTGTAGTGTGCAGTGTTTTCTATGGCTAATTTCATTTGTTCCATTTAATGGACATCACCGCCATTGTCTCCATCAACACATTGAACAATGCATTGTATTGCATTTGTTAATGCGTATATGAACATTACCGCCATTGTCTCCACCGGCACAGTGAACAATGTTATGTATTGCATCTGTTAACGGGTAGATGAACATCATCGTCGATGTCTCCATCGACACAGTGGGAGATGCAATGTATTGTCGTTGTTAATGTGTAGAGTGACTTGTATATGAATTGGTCTTTATCAGGCCATCATTTTCAAAAATCGAGTTGCACCCTCAACAATGGAACTCTTTATCATCGGAATGGTTCCAAAAATTGGACTCCACGGCCCTCAAGTGTTTTGAAAATGATAAGAGCTCTCTTCCTTTTCATGAAGTCATTTTGAGTCATATTTTTTTCTCAATGGATGCATCCTCCACGCTTCAAATACGTGAGCAACAAACTAAATCAAAACCCTGAATTGCAAGACACAAACAACTAAGAAAAGGAAGACACCTTTCGAGAATCGCCTCGTCGAGGAACTTCTTGATCTCCTCCTTCAAAATTTCGATATTTTTCCTCCACATCACCTCTTTTGCTTCCTCGATCCGCTGAATTTCCTCCTCACAGAGAGCGTTGAGCTTGGCGAGGTAGAAGAACTCAGCCTCCTCCTCGAGCTCTCACAGGTTGTTGACATCCTACAACTACACAGTGCCACTGCAGAGATAAATCAAGACAAAGGCAAGCCTCTGGCCATCCCTGCCGATTTTGATGACATAATTCTTATTATTCTTGTTATCCTTGATGAGGTGACATAGAACTAGGGCGGCGAGAATGGATTTATGGTCCGCATAGAGCGTATGTCGCGAGGTTTCAAACACTGACCTCCAACCTGCATCACCATCCAATCGTTCTCATCCTTGCCATTTCTCGACTCTTCCTTCCAGTCAGAAAAGGTATCCTGCATCATTGAATGCATTGATTTTCCCTATCAAATTCTAATTCTATCGTTTGTGTGTTTTAGACGGAGTAAATGTGATTTGAACCGAGATTGAACGATGAGAGTTTTTTCACCCTCTGCTCGACACGTGACCATCCTGAGAGGGACTTAAGAGCTAAGTATCACAGATTTCTCGAACCCTCCAAAAAGTATAGGGAATACTCGTTTTCCTTTCGTCAAATTTATGGCCCAAAACACATCAGGAGTACTTTTTTTCTTTTTTCTTTTTGGAAAATTGAGCAATAAGTCATGAATAATGAGTTTATTTTGTAGCTTACAATTCATGTGTTTATTTTGTAACTTAGAATCGCATCAGAATACTCTTTTTTGCAGATTGATCAATAAGTCATGAATAATGAGTTTATTTTGTAGCTAAGAATCGTGACTTTTTCGGCCCACAAACGAAGTTATGGCTTTTAGGAGAGTTTATTTTGTAGCTTACAATTGTGACTTTTTCTTCCTACAACTTAAGCAAACGATGTTTTGTTTTTTAGGAAAGACCGCATCAACAACTAATGGTTGATTATGCACTTTATATCAATGTTATTGAGATTGTATCTTGTAGGGTGGATTAATAAGAAATGTAACTTCAATCTTTTTACATGTCTCTTCTTCCTCTTCCATTTTTCTGTGGAAAAGTCAATTACATATTTATGATTGTTGTAGGTGGGCATGCAGAGCGATTTCGTTTTTCAGTTACATAATTGTTGAAAATATTTTGCTAGATGTGAAATGAATATGGACCTTGTAAAGTATTCATTTTCTATCAAAGATAAAATTATATGGTATTTAAACAACGTCATCATCCCAATTCACTTCGATATTTCCTTTCCCTTCCTTCGAAGATATGCTACTATTAATATTTGACAAAAACATTACCACATGTGGCTTGTTTTTATATTTGAGTTTTCTTCAAATTTTCTTTGTTATCCAAAAAAAAAATATATATATATATATATATATATAAAGCTAAAACGTTGATTTTTCTTTAACTATGAAACCTTCCGTATCTCAATTTTATTCTTCATATTGTCATTAGAAATTCATAACCGAGTTAATAATATACATGTGGTAACATTGCTGACAGGAACATGGCCACATGTGGCTTGTTTTTATATTTGAATTTTCTTTGTTATCCATCCATCCAACTAAAAGAAAACAAAATATATAAACTGAAACGTTGATTTTTCTTTAACTATGAAACCTTCAGTGTCTCAATTTTATTCTTCATGTTGTAATTAGAAATTCATAACCGAGTTAATAATATACACACAAAACCAAGGTTCTATATATACCATGGAATTAATATATATATATAGATATATATATTTCTCGCTCTTATGTTTGTGTACACCGCACGGAACTAGTTGTGTATACCCGCACGGCACTAACATATCCATATATCGAACACATACCTAGTACATATCCATCCACAAACTTTAAGTGGAACAGTGTCCAACACAATAATTCATGTGGCTCACATTATTTTATGCGCCCGATGTAAAGCATGAAAGGCAAACCACAAAAAGTTAAACCATGGTCATGGAATATACCTTCAGAATATAACCATGGTTTGAACTTTGATCAGTCACAACTTTTTTCTTCAAACCAAAGATCATTATTATCAAGGCGCGCTGAGCCGCTTGTTGCCACGTAGGATATACAGCACGGATCATTGCAGCCACAATATAATCTGTGGTGTGTTGCAGTGGAGTAAATATATAAATATGTACCAAAATAAAGGTAGTGGCTGACATTGCTGACCCATAACAACCATTCACAAAATGTCAACGTGGCATATCTTCTTCGAAATTCGCAACCAATTGCCTGCAAAATGAAATGTAATAAGCGAGCGGCCAATAAAAGCACCCCAATAGATTGCATCAAAACCTGAGGCTCTCGACCACCAGATTTTATTCGCTCTGACACGTGGAAGCAACATGAAGGGCAGGGAGGTACACGTGTCATTCCCGTACCGTTCCTCTGGAGTCGGCACTCTGCGGCCTGCCTCGTTCAACTCCTTTGTGCAAAGCACGGCCTAAGAAGTTAACAGTTTCGCAGAGGATTGTTACGGTCCGCATTTCCAGGGTTTTCAGGTATTCCATATTTAATTCACGGCAGCTTTCGCTGACTGAGTTATTCGATTCGTCGCATTCTGTACAGCCAGGGACTCGAATTTCGGCCATTTTCGCCCGGAACTGACGGAGTTTCGCTGAGAATTTTGATCCAGCGGGCCCGGAGTTCGAACTCGGTTTCAGCTTCGAAAAGTGTGATAATCGAGTTCGAATCTCACGCGGTATCTGAATCCGTTGAGTGTATTTTACGGCCGGGGAGTTTTCTTTCCCGATATGTTTTGTTGCAGGAAATTATGCTGGGTGTGTAAGAGGTTTCAAGTTTCTGTTTGATTTTCGAACCCGCGATCGCGGCTATCTACAGTGAAAGTCTTTTTTCGGCCCTGAGCACGTCAGTCTGGAGCTTAAACGAGGTAGATCACTGCTCTTACAGGGCAGTATATGTTTGCCATTCAATCTTTACTCTGAATTGATAAATAATGTTGTTTGTTTATCTTGAAACCCTAGTTGGGGTATTGAATTATGATTTTCTTTTGGTTGCTCAAACCCTTTTGAGTGGAGACAAAGAGAAAAGAGTTGGAGTACTAAAAAAATAGTATATGTTTCTTTTCAAAAATATCAAAGTGGTACTCTAGAACATTGCAATTGCAGAATGTGCATTTTCAAGCTGAAGATAGAATCATAAGATTATTGGAAGAAAAGTCCCATTGATTCTTACAATGAGTGTCATGGTTAATTAGATGTCATGATAGGATTAAATAATGGAAAATGGATCAAGGAAGTTTGTTCCTACATTAAAGAAGTTCATAATATGTCAACTTTAATGTGTTTTCTTTAATCTATGTGATGATAGTAAAGGATTATGTCTAAGCATCTTGATCATATGATCTTTTTGAGTCTTAAATTTCTCCTTTTGACGGTAAATCTAAACTTCCTCTTTTTTTTTATGAAACTAATGATTTGCACAATGTTGATATTGCTTATCCTTGTACTTCTATTGATTATAATGCAAAGTTTCTTGAACTTGATCATGGATATTCAAGATGTGTTATATAAATCTTATCATTTACCTATTCCAAACAACTTCACTCCCTTTTGTTCTCTAGGATAGGATCTAGAATGGTCAATGGATCCTTTGACAAAAAACCAACACGCATTTTAAAAGGTGGAGTGTTTTCCATGTTGTGCAATGCATGGTGGTATCTATGCTACATATATGGGATGGTATCATGCCATGTATTTAGATGTTTATGATTAAATATGCAAAACAATTGAATGATGTTATGTTTTACTACCTTTGTCATCAAAGGCAATACTTCGATGTCCATCAATCCCCATAATGCTTTCCAAAAGTAGTTGAGAAGTTTGTTATCACAATTGGAGATGATTGATGATTGTAAGCCAAGATGCAACCCATACTTTCTCAAGTAATAATTATTCAGCTTATTTCACTAAAACGTTTTGTAAGGTATCATCATACCATTGTGTCAAAGTGATCGACAACTACCCTAAGATAGTCATTTCCCCTACTAGTTGTTAGTAGACCTTCATGAAAATCCACTGAAACCAACTCTCATGGACTGCTCAAGACTGAAACTGCAATATACTTGCCTAGCTTCTGATTTGTTGGGTTGGATATGCTACATAGAGAACAACTTATAACAAACCTTGTTACCATAAATGCCATCTTTGTCAAATAGAAATAACTCTACAATTTTGCAACAATTTGAAGTCTCCACTTCAAATTGTTCTTCAATATTGGATTGATGTGCTTAAGATGGTGAAGAGAATCATTGGCAGTGCGGCCCATAAATGCACTATCTGTCGCTACACAAAACAATGACACGCCACATCGGTTGCAATTAAAAAAAAAACAAGAAAAGGAAATTAACTACTAGAATGGAAAACTAAAACCATGAAAATGTAAATTAATGGGTTGAGAAGAAAATACCAAGTATCATGTCTATCGTGAAGGCATGGTTTCCCTGAAAACTACAAACTAGATCTTTGGGGTTTTAGATAATCCAAAAATAAATCAAACTCTGTAGTGGTGATCTGAATTGGATCCTTATATAACTTGTCATCTTTCTTGGTACTTTCTAGGTGGAAAAACCAAAGGAAATGACTTGCAGGGCCCATTTTAGTTGTCCAGTTTGGAGATTTGGGGTCTGAAACCTTCGAGAGCCATTTTGAGGCATCAAACAACATTTTTCTAGGTCAAAAATTTCTTAGCATAGCTCTCATCCCCTTAACATTGTTCTACACAATGAGACCTTTCCAATTGTGTGAAAATCACCTCAATCAAAGCTCATATGCGGAAGTTATGCCTAGAACATAATCATAATCATGATTGTCGAATTAGATAAATACAAATGCACACTAAAGAAACACACTTTACCTAAAGACACACACTTTACCTAAAGACACATTAGACCAAGTTGATCTTAACTAACTCCTAAGTGTCTAAATATCCTAAAAGTTTAAACTAAAGGGCGAGAGAGAGGAGAATGTAATTCTCGATTATACCCATATATCCCTTATCCACACCAAATCAAACAACCCTACATCTACACTAAAAAACACATTTTTTTTAGAGGAAATACAATCATTTTCTTTTCTCTTAAATATTCAAGTGTGAGGACTCCCATATATGGTGTTAGGGGATTTTTCAAATGTGAGAGTTGATTCACATCATGTCCCAGATTCTTATGATGGATATGCATGTGAAGAAGGGGGGAGGGACAACAAAGGCCAATATCATTTTCCCCTTCCATTTGACATTTAGTCTACCACCTCACTTGAGAATTAATCCATATTCTAAGAGAATGATGATATTCCATTGGTAGGGGCTTGAAAATTCCATGCAGGTTGGTGGAAATATGGAGTTAAAGGTTGTTAGAATTCATGAGGTATATGGGAGGTTACCTCTCTTGTCCCTCTAGTTAATTGATTCTTTGTTTCTCGAATGGGCCCATATATTCTTAGACATTGTGAAGTGGGGAAAAGAATATGGGTAGGTCTATCATCCTCTTCCTGTCTGGTTGGTGGTTTAGGGAAAGGCTTATTCCAATTCGATATTTGTGGTTGTGGGAAATATTTTGTTTGGTGAGGGTGGGTTTATAGAAGAGTTCTTACATGTAGGTTTACAATCAACAACTCATTGCAAACTAGTTGGGCGGAGTTGGTCAACATAAATGGATGCCAAGTAGGTTGAAGGGAAGCATGTAGTATGTGTAAGCAGGTCCTAGGTATCTCAAAGGGGAAGGCCCTAGGCCTATAGGAACCCAAATGAGAGTGTCCTCAATAGAATCAAACAAGAGATCAAGTGGAGGCCATGAATATAGTAGAGAGATACCACATGAGGTTTTCTTCCTTGGTCTATGAGGAAGTGGAAAGAATTGAAAATTTGGTTTGAAAAAAGCGGGGTAACACCTCCAATGAGACAGTTGATGCTAAGCTCTTAAATTGGATTCCAAACATAGGGTTTTCTAAAATCCAAGACACCAAACACCTCAAATAGGTGGAACTCTACTAGTACAATAAATAGTTTACTACGCAGGTGGTAGAATAAAAAGGGACTCTTCAACAAGCCATCCTAGACAAATTGTACTTCTTGGACAAGAAATATGAAGCTCGGGTCAAAGTAGTTTGGGGGATTGAAGTGGTTGTGGAGGAGCAAGATCAAGATGAACATACTCAAGCAATAGAGGCTCAGGTAACCACTCAGCCAATATACATTTATGTAGATTCAATCCAGAGAGAGTGAGAACTAGCAACCCCATTGCGAGGTCTATGTTATTTTTGTCTATATTCTCAGTCTATCTAAGAATGGTCGATTATGATGTCCAATATCATAGTGTAGAATGGTTACATAGTGGTAGTATGTTTTAGGGATATATTTTGTCATTTCTCTATTGTTATACTTTTTCCATTGAGGATAAGAGGTTATAGTATAGAGTCTAGACAACTATGTTAGTAGTTTTGATTATCACAAGTTGAACCCTTGGGAGTTTGAACCTTGGACTATAAAATAGGCACTATTCTTCGTATAATATTAATGAATGAGTACCCAATTCACAAAAAAATAAGAAAAGACTCAAGTGCAAGGAAGAGGGATGAGAAGACTGAATACAAAGAGTATGGGAGAATGTCTCTACATCCAATGCCACACGGGCACCAAACGGTAAACCCATTTTTATACTTCAAGAAAAGAGAGGGATTCCTAAGAATACCTAAAAATTGATGAAGAGACACATACAAAAGAAAGGGTTGGTACCTTATTCCTCCATATAAGAATTAAGAAAAATGATTTCTTGACCTTTGAAAATGGAAATTATGGGCCTAAAACTAAAATAATTCTAGATCCTAATGCACACACAAACAAAATCTATGCAAAATATTCCCAAGTATGTCTCTCAACTATGAGAGTGGATTTAAGATCAACAACATGATAAACACTTTAATTTCCTTGGCAAAGGAGGATATTTTCCGATATTTCCTTATAGTATGGCTCCAATTTTTAAATGTGGGGAAACATGGCAAGAAAAATAAAGTTCAAAAGAAAGAAAATAAAGTTAAGAGGAGGGTGACAGAATGTAGATGAGGCTTCTCTTGTGTACATAGTAGTAAGGAGTTCCAATGGAAACCAATGGGAGGAGGCCAATCTCCCAAGTACTCTTATAAATAATCATGTGTTTTCCTACCATATGGAACTAGAGAGACTCAAGATAGCCTCCTATAGTAATCCTACAAGGCATGCAAATCCAAATGAGGGATAACAAGGGGACAATGGAAGCCTAAGACCACATTTAATCAAATCAGGGGATCAAATTCATCTAAAGATTAACAAAAACACCAAGTATATTAATAACAACATAAAATGACAGCCTAGAAGGGAAAAATTGAGCTATTATAATCAGATGTAGGTGTTGTGTGTGTGTTTCTATCTATTTGTGTGTGTGGAGAGAGAGAGAGTGAGAGAGAGATTCTACAAGTTATATTATTTGTATTTTTTGGTGCTAATGAAGTACTTATCCTCCAATAGGCTTCTCAAATGATGTTTACTTATGATTAAAATACATGCATTGGCATACTAAGTTGATTATATGATTAGGTAATATTTGAGTAATATGATCACTTGGAATTTTAGGGGGGAAGGTGTGGTGGGGTCATTTATGACCCTAAAGGAAGAAAAAAATTGAGTGTGCTCAGGGTCTCAACACCACCACAAATAATGAAACAGAAGCAATTGTAATGCTAAAGGGACTCACCCTCATCTAAAATAATGGGGTCAACAAAGTCATAGTAATTGGAGACTATATGGTTATTATTAGGGCCCTACATTATCAAACACTCCCATCTATCCTTCATCTTGCCAAAGTTTGTCAATGAATTATGGCTATAGCAACAAAATTCCATTCTTTTGAATTTTATCACACCCTCCACTCATTAAAGTTGGAAGCAAACTCAAAAACAAATGACAGGGTCTCGTTTGGTGAAGGAACTCTTAATATAAAGGGCGAGGGTGGGTAGGAAAATTATCTCCATGTCTCTCCTTCCATGAATGTTATTAAGATGATATCATTCCACACCTCCACATGTCAAAGCATGCAATTGGTGGTAGGATTATTAATTAAAACCTCTTGTCTCACTCTCGAAGATATTGAATCCTCCCATGATGAAGTTAATATGGGAATGGGGAGGTGATTGTTC
The DNA here is from genome assembly GCA_009831015.1 of Picea engelmannii. Classification (NCBI taxonomy): domain Eukaryota; kingdom Viridiplantae; phylum Streptophyta; class Pinopsida; order Pinales; family Pinaceae; genus Picea; species Picea engelmannii. Next base: position 477,173 of record ML776574.1, read on the forward strand.
TCGCGTGTGGGATGTTTAGGAAATTTGTTGGGATAAATATGTCTAGAGGGTAAGCCAAACATGTAGTCACGGGTTGGAGAGATTATAAACCTCCATCCAAGTTTGGGTATTTTTTATTGGAGTCCTCCATGACAAGGGCATCCATCCATGGTGTGCTACCATTGTTGTAGTTGGTTTCACATTCTATAATTTGCAAGAGCTCTAGAAAGGTTTGAAGCACTATGAGAGCAATATTGAGGAGACTAGTAAAATGATGGCTTTCTCAACTAAACAACGGAGTCCAGTGAAAGGAGGAAATAGAGAGCCAAATAATGTAGAAGAATGGGGTATGGGTCTAGTGCATCATTTAAGTAGGTGAACACATCTTTGAATTTCAAGAATGAGAGGCAAAGCTATGAGCCCTCGTCATTTTCCACCAAGGGAAGCAAGTTGAAATGGCCTCTTCCATAGCAGTATTGCAATATTTGGTTGGAAGAATGGTGGATTGTCTCCTTCTCACTCCTACAATTCTGGTGTCTCCTATGGACACTTCTATTGATTCTACCTCAAGTGGCCTACCTAGAACTACTATGGATTTTGATATCATTCACCTAGCCCGTGCAACTAGAGCTTCAATGGACCATTTAGGTGCACGCGTCACCTAGGAAATGGAGCAAGATGGATTTGTAGCACTAGTGGACTTGAAAAATCGGACCCACTCAAGGATTGTTAAATTGTAGTTTTTTAGGGCATTGTCTAAACATTCAACTTTTTGAACTTCTTCATTGGAATCCGACAAAACAGATCTTGGTGAAATCACCATTTTTTGTTGTTTAAATTGCATTTTTGAATGCATAAATGGATTCAACACCTTGAAAAACCCTCGGGGGACTCAAATTATATAGACTCGATCACTCAAATATAGAGTACCCTGAAAAACCCTCGGGGCACTCGAATTATACAAACTCAATCACTCAAATCTGGAGTTCCAACAATTTTTGGCCGGATTTTAGTAAAAATTGATCGGAAAATATGCCCATAAAAACTCCAAAAAGTCTAACGTTTAGACTACACGATTTTTAGTATGTAATGTCCCTTTGTTTTTATTTTAGGTCAATTTGTTAGGAAGTATACATATCCATTGACAACTAGATATTTTTGGAAGATTGAATACAATAAATTGATAGGTTTTTATCAATCGGTTTTTCTCAGTATGGTTTTCACCTTTGGTGATTTTATGGCACACGGTTTTGTGGTCCATGGTAATGTTATTCTGGTTAAGGAACTATTGTTGAGTTCTAATCCAAGATTAATGGATTAATGGTTTTTGGATGTTGCGGGATCATATGTAGCTAGAGATAATACATTGTGGAAGGTGCAATATTCTCTTCATTTTAATGATGATCTACCTAATAGTGCTATTAGAAAACACTACATGAATGGTGTTTACATATTTGATTGATTTTATTTTATGTGTTTTGAAGCTACTTTAGTCCTCTTGCAATGCTAGCCTCCTTCACCATCCTTTGTAAGCATGCTCTTTTAATAGTGGGACAACTCATCTCAACAATATATCCATCCAATGATATCAATATATAGTACATGGATGATGATTGTAACCACCTCTAGATTTTGATATGTTTTCACATTGACAACTCATCAATAGATAAGGATGATGCCTCATCAAAAGATAAGACTAACAACTTATAAAGAGGTGATCTACAACTTTGTGATTTTATAGGGACTCACAAGCTAACATAAAAACATGAATATGAGGCTGGGGGTGAGGGGAGACAATGTACATAACACCCTCGTATATTTGAGGAAAGAAAATCCACAATTTTTTTTAAAAAAAGTACAAGAAAAAATTTGGGAGAGAGAAAGAGGAGGCCATAAAACCTATAACTACATAAGATTGATTATTATTAAAAAACAAGAAGAAATTTAGGGAAATAAAACCCACAATACAAAAAACACAACAACAAAAAAATGAGAGAAACAAATAGGAGACCAAAAAAAGATTTGTTTCCTAAATGCTCCCAAGGAATCCAATAAGGAGGTCCTCACAATATTCAAGCAACTCTCTAATAGAATAAAATTTTGAGATGAAGCCAAGAAAGTGATTTCATAGTCACTTTATTCTACAAATGTAGGTGCATAAGGACAAAAAAAATATTTTACATCTTGTTTATGCGTCCTTACAATGTTCTTCTAGGGAAATGTTATTAAGGACACAATATAGACTCAAGAAGGACACCAAAAGGATGCAAAAGTGACACAAAAAAGGACATAATATGGACACAAAAAGGATGTAATAAAGACTCGATCGAGAATTAAAAAAAAAGATGCAAATCAAAGATGTCAAAGGGGGCATTATGAGTCATTTTCTCTAATTTGTGCAGAGGAGGATGCAAGAATAGGTCGCAAAAAGAACCTATTGTAGTAGTGCTTACTTTTTTGGTGTGTTTAGAAAACATTGTTTTAGTTTTGGCTAGACATGGTAACCATTTTTAGTTGATAGACTATATGCTCATGATGGCTACTACATGAAGATCTGTTTTTTTTTATAAAATACCTTGCAATTTTTTTTAATAGTCAATTTTTTTATTAAAAATAATCAAACTAACCACTTCAAAATAGAAGATCATATTGTAGATAATGTTACACAAGCTCTAAGTGTAGAGATAGGCGATTTTATAGTTGTAGAAGCTATTCACACACAAGCACCCTCACAATACATCCCACAAAGGAGGAGGGGAAGACCAAGCAAGCCTAACATACTCACTTTGCAACCAATTAACCATTAAATTAGTAGGAGAGATCATTCCCATGTGGTTGTCCATATAGACATGAAGATCATAATATATTAAAACTTATATAAGTTGCAAACCAATGTTCTTAACTAATCAAGAATAACACATTAAATAAATTTGTAAAATTAAAAAAAAAAAAAATTATAATATACATACCCATTAAAACTAAAAATATTAATTATTAATATTTATTTTTACATTAAATATTGATACTATCACTGTTTTATTTTTATATTTGGATTGTTAGAGTTTTTTTTTATTCGTTTAATTGAAAGAAAACAAAATATGTAAATAGAAAAGATGATTTTTTTTAATTCAATTTTAAAAATATATTAGATATTTCTTAAAAACTTTGAAACTTTTTTTATTTCAATTTTATTCTTTATATTATATTTACAAATTTACAACTCAATAAACAATATACACAAAACTAAGTCGAAAAATTAGCTTAATTAGTTTAAAGCCAAACATGAATTTATCATACTTGTTTGTTAACCACCAAAACCAAACCTGTTTCCTAGAAGAAAAACATACATTAATAATCTTACATTATCAATACAATGAAGGGTTTGTGTATACCACACGGAACTAACATAACTATATTTATCACTGTTGAGTTTGTGTACACCACACGGAACTAATTGTGTATACCCACACGGCACTAACATATTCATATTTCAAACACATACTTAATACATATACATCTACAAAATTTAAGTGGAATACAGGAAGAGCACAGTTTCCATCACAATAATTCATGTGGCTCATATTATTTTATGCGCCTCGATGTAAAGCACGAGAAAGGCAAACTACAAAAAGATAAAAGATAAAATATGGTCATGGAATACAACCATAGTTTGAACTTTGGTCAGTCACAACTTTCTTATTCAAAGCAAAGATCATAATCATCAAGGCGCGCTGAGGCCACTTGTTGCCACGTAGGACACACAAGACAGATAATTGCATTGTATTGCGGCCACGATATAATATGTGGTGTGTTGCAGTGGCGTGAGTTACAAGTTTTATCAAAAGTTTTTTTCTTAATAATCGAAAAATACAATTAAAGTTAGTGAAATTTAAAAAGTTAAACAACAAATCGTGGATGTTTCGACTAAGGTTTTAGTTTAATTTCGATTATGAAATTTTAGTTCATCTTAATAGTGTTGGGGTTTAGGGGTTGAAGGTGAAAGTTTATGGATATTATTAAAATTAAATTGCAATATATTTAATATAAATTTAAATTAAATTTTATAAAATAATGTCTTATTAGAATAGTTTTATTAGAATGAAAATTAATTTGAAAAAATGTTTAATTTTGAGATTTATTATTTTAAAACATTTTCACAATATTTTTTATTAAAATGACCTAGTAAGGAGTGAAAAATGATTCAGTAAAGTGTGAAAGTAAAATATATATACAATTTTTTGCAAAATAAAAGTAGTGGCAGACATTGCTCATCCATAACTACTATTCCTACAGGTATTGTCTAACTGTTTTTGTTTTTGCACTCTTTGTTGGAATTTGACGACATTAATATGCATGAAATCTCAATTTTCTGTTGCATGGATTTAGGATACTGAAAAACACTTAAAGTATTCTGATTATATAGATTTAATCACTCAAATCTACAGATCCAACAATTTCTAGCTAAATTGTGCGCAAATATCCCAAAAATATATACCCAACAAAAACATAGAATATTGCTTCACAGTGACAACGTGGCACATCTTCTTCCAAATTCACACCAATTTGCCTGCAAAATGAAATAAAACAAGTGAGCAGCCAATAGGAGCAGCCCCGTTGATCGAATCAAAACTTGTGGCTCTCGACCTTCGGATGATTCGCTCTAACACGTGGAAGCAACAAGAAGACGAAGGAGTTACACGTGTCACTCCCCCCTCGGCACCCTGTGGCCTGCCTCGTTCAACTCCTCTGTGCAATGCACAGCCAAACGGTTTCGTCGAGGACTGTTACGGTATTCCAAAATATAGTGCCCTGTACAGTTATCGGCCTCGTCTAAGCTCCAGTCAAACATGCTCATGGCCAAAAAAAAGGACTTTCACTGCAGATAGACGTGATCGCAATTCTAACCATTCTAACTCAACAATGGGTATCTACAATTTTAACCATTCTTCTAAAATTTTGGTGGTAAAATTTTAGAAAAAAACCTAAAAATATGACAGAAAAGGTTTCTAGATTTTGTCTTAAAACCCTTTGGTATTAATTTGGTATTCTGTTGTGTTTTTCTTTTGCTCAAACCCTTTTTATTTGAGAAGGTGGAAATACTTACAATATCAAACCATTCTTTTAAATTTTGGTAAAATTTTAGGAAAAAACATAAAAATATGACAGAAAAGGGTTTCTAGATTTTGTCTTAAAACCCTAATTTAGTATTGTATTGTATTTTTTTTATTGCTCAAACCCTTTTCATTTGAGAAGGTGGAAATACTTACAATATCAAACCATTTTTCTAAATTTTGGTAAAATTTTAGAAAAAAACCTAAAAATATGTAAAAAAGGGTTTCTAGATTTTGTCTTGAAACCCTAATTTGGTATTGTATTATGTTTTTCTTTCGATTACTCAAACCCTTTTCACTTGAGAGGGTGGAAATACTTACAATATCAAACCATTCTTCTAAATTTTGATAAAATTTAAAAAAAAAAACCTAAAAATATGACAAAAAAGGGTTTCTAGACTTTGTATTGAAATGACTTTGTATTGAAACGATTTTGTATTAAAACGACTTTGTATTGAAACCCTAATTTGGTATTGTATTATGTTTTTCTTTTGATTGCTCAAACCCTTTTCACTTGAGAGGGTGGAAATACTTACAATATCAACATTAACCTCCTACATGTCACAAACAACCAGTGTAGAAGAATCTTGGTGTAAGGAACACAATTTGGTCTTCAAGGGGTATGAGTAGGAGTCAAAGCATTGATTATGATAAAACTTTTAAGGGGTATGAGTAGGAGTCAAAGCATTGATTATGATAAAAAATTTGCATTTTTTTAATGAGATTGATTATAATTATAAAAATGTTAGCCATTGCAATTCAACATGGATGGGAGATCCATTAATTGGATGTTAAAATTGTTTGTTGAAGAAAAGGTTTATAAAGAGCTTGGCATGTAAAGCTCAATTTGTTTTAGAATTGATAGATTAAGAGGAAGTAATTATTATTCAAAAGTATCGTTATCTTAATTGTTTTTTTTGATACTATAATATAAACAAAAAATGATATCAACTTGATTAATGGAATAAAGGCTAACCTTGAACAAGCTTTTGACATGATAGATAAGAGTTCATATCAAACAACCTAGTCTTCATTTCACAATTCAATTATGCCTCCTAGTTACCACAAAAGTTTAAGAGAAAAGATTGTAATCCTTGCAAAAATTCTATAAATTTTGGTTTGAAACTTTATGTAGATGATAAGTGATACATTATGGATGAAACATTGTATAGACAACTTGTAGTAGATCTAATTTACTTGACACCTATGTGCCTAACATGTACTATGTAGTTGATATATTGTCCAAGTACTTGCAATTACTTAAGATGCCAAATTGGAATGCTTCAAAATGAATCATAAGATATATCATAGTAATATTGAATTTTGGAAACTTGTACAAGGAAAAAGAGGACTTAAAATTGATTAGCTAGATAAATGGTGATTGGGACATATCAACAAATGATAGGAAATCCACATATGGGCACACCTTTAATCTTGAGTTGGGAGTAATTTATTAGATGAATGAAAAAGTAGTAAATAGTCATCCTTTCATCATTTAAAGTAGAGTAAAAATTGATAGTTTGAAAATGTTGGGGGCATGGTATACCACTCTCACCTCATGTCCCATAACAACCTACAACTAATGGTCACAATTAAAAAATGCATTGACTAGAATTCATATGAACAAATAACCATACACATTAATTAAAAATTGAATTATTAAGTGATCGCTTGATGGTCTACTCATATATTAATGTTCAAAACATAGATAAAATTGTCTAAGAAAAATCAACTCTATCCTCTCTCCTAATTGGCTCTTGGCTTTCTTTCTACTATCCATGACTCTACCTTAATTGGCTAAATCCATGATTAAATTGTCTAAGCTACTTCTAATAGCTACCATGTTATTTATTATCATTGATAACACCTCATTGCCTCTCCAACTCTTCATCTTCCAATCTAACTATTCAAATCCCTGCCCCACCTTTTGACTTCCTTTATTCATGTTATTCCTATCCCTTGTTGTGCCCTTCTCTTCTTCGTTGTTGTTCTTATCCAACATGCTCATTGTTGTTATCTTCCATGGACATCTTGTCTCACTAATTGTTGATGTCATCCTTTGCATGCTTCATCCTCAACTATCATGTGTTTTCTTCCTACATGCCAAAACTACACTTTACAATCTTGTCTCACACTTTTCCATATGTTTTGTTATCTTTTATTGTGCTTTCATTTGTGTGCTATTTACACTCATACTTAAGTATTATTTGGATTCTCCTACATCAACTTCTCCTTGCAAGAAAATATTTATGCACCCTTGTGCTATTTTCACATCCTCTACACTATTGTTTGCCTTGCAAAATGTTTGATACTTACTCTCATAAATCCAAGTAATGTTTGCATCCAACCTATATTTCCACTTCACCAAGTATTGTTTGTACTTAAGATTTCTCATCCAAAATGTCATATCTTCCATAACTCATTCAATTTCCTATAATCTACCTCATCACTTTCTTCTTCTGCTTATCCATCTATGATGGTTTCGCCTTCCTTTTAGAAACACAAATCTACAACATTGAATATATGGGAAAAATGCCATACTCCTCTGGAAACTCGACCTTGTATGCACTATCTCCAACTTTTGTTTTGATCATGCAGGGTCTAATCTTCTTCACATTTAATTTGTTGTATATTCCTTTGGAATAACGCCTCTTCATTAAGTGTGTCATCTCTTGATCTCCAACATCAAAATAATTCTCTCTCTTATGTGACTCTATGCATTCCTTATAATTTATGTTATTCTCCTTCAATCTTTCTTGGACATAAGCATACAATTGCTCTATCAACTCTTCAAAGGCTTATGTAGCATCGCTCTTCTTCGTGTGAACTATTAAATCAACTAAGTTTACAACTTCTTTTGAATTCCTCCCATACACTAGGTTGAATGGTGAAAATTCATTTCACTTATTCATAATTATGTTATATGGAAACTATGTCCATGTCGACATCTAATCATATTGTTTTGTCCTACCTCTAGCCAAACATCTTAAAAGATTTCATACATGCCTCTCTTTTTCCACAACTTCTACCGAAAATGATTCTAAAATTTGCTATCCATGTCTAAAGTGGTCATCTTTAACAACCCGTGAATACACATGATTTCCTTGAAGAATAACTTCTCGTAATAGCTCCCATCACTAGTCTTCATACGAGGCAAAAAGTGTGTCATCTTTGAAAACCTATCAACCACGATAAACATTAAATCATGTATAGGTTATGTTCTTAGCAATCAAAGTAAAGTAAAAATTTCATCATAGTATCTTTCCATATATCTTTGGTATGGACATTGATGTACAATCATATATTCTGACACCAGTTCGTAAACCTATTGACCTCCTTCTTCATACTAGGTCAATAATATCCTTCCTCCCATAAAACATGTGCCTTGTCGAACCTAAAATGTCTTCCTAAAACATTTTTATTCAATTCTCTGATCAAATTCACTTGCATTGATCCTTTGGGTTCATATGCAATTCTATTCCTTTGAACAAACATCCATCCTAGATAATACAATCTAATTGAGATTTCATCTCTTACAATGTTGGGTACCTACACATCCATGTGAATTCTGAAACTCCATGTCAAATCCTTGATTTGCTCGAATCTAATTATCTCATTTTTCATTTGTCACTTATAACAATAGCACTCTTCTATCAGGAGCATCCACACCATTGTTCTTTTCCACCTTATGCTTCACCATGACCATGTAGATCTACAAGAACTCCACCCATATCACAAGTCATTGATTAAACTTCTTTTAAGTGTTGATAAATTGTGCCCTTCCATCCCCACATGTATAGAAATAAATATGCATTGATAACCATCGACCGTAATTTTTTCGTTGTCCTCCGAAGAATTTGCCACCTCATAATCCCAAACTACACCTAACATAAATAAGTGCATACATACCAACAATTGAAAATGTATTATTATTGCATACAAACTCAATGTCAATTGGGTCTAACTCAGGTGGTTGAGAGGAAAAATTGTTATCCTTCCCTCTTGGGTTCAAATCTTTCTCATTACATGTTCCCTCTTTGTGATCCTATTGTTGATTGAGGCTCTTCATGAACCATGAGGAATGTCTCAACCTTTCTTACGGGCTGGAGGGTGGGATGCATAATCACACAATTTTTAGTGGAACAAAGCCCACCCCCATGCTCTTCAATTTTAAAATAAGCTCGGTGGGCTAGCTTGGGTGATTCAATGTTTTGAATTACAAGTACGAGGTCTTGGGGTCGAATCCCTGGGCTAACCACCTTTGTAATGTTCTTAGTATTATGGGCCTCACTCGATGTACCTACAGGTCAAGTACACTAAGTCTATGTTGCCTGCTTTACATTGGGTACCATCCTCAAAATGAGGGGAAGTCCTTGGGGGTTTCCTAGGGATTTATTTTCCAAGGAAAAACTCAATAGAGTCTGGCAATGAAAATATTTAGGCAATCAAATAACATCTGAAGTGAATTCATACGTAACTAACATAATATAAAGTAAGCAAAATATTAACTTTAAAGATTCAATGAGAAATAAGTTTATACAATAATAATATGAACAATATGAAGATATACCAACTACAATAAGTTTATACAATAATAATATGAACAATGCAAAGCTATACCAACTACAATCCATTTATCACTATCACTAGCTCCATGAATTCAAATGAATTGAATTTACTGTACTACTACACCCAACCCCATTACAATATGAGAAAGAGGTATGAATACAATTGCTAAGTATGTGCAACGTGTTTCATAACTCATATTGTTCATATCTCAACAATAAAATAGTGTGCAAGAGTTTAGAATATGAAGATAAAAATAATACAACGAGCCATTATGACTATTGTGTTTCTATTCATAATCATTTATTGAATTGACCATCTTGTCAACATGCCCACAACAAACTAAGTTGTGCATGTATATGTCCTTAGTTGCATGCCAAAGTATAATGACAAGCCTAAGCATATCCATTACACAACAACGTTGTTGCTTTGAAGTGCATCAAGGATGTCACCACAATGTGAGCTTATAGTTAAACATATTTTAGGTTAAGATCTCTAATTCTAGTGCAAGTCAATCATAAAATTAGTTGACCACTGACTCTATTACTAATCAAACCTCTTTCCTTAGGAGTTGTTGGTCCCTGAAAACTATCCAAGTTACTTTATTTCGACTTTCTCTAAGGTGTAATAATCATTGACTTGGGGTGGCTTTCCTTTAGCTTGATCTTATAAAGTTGTAGGAATCCTTGTCTGGTAGCCTACTCTTTGCACTATAGAAGTGTATTTATCCAACTAGATGCCAACTTTAGTAACTAATTCTTTGGGCGCATGCACGATTGTTTTTTCTTCATCATTATACAACATTGATTGCTTATAGAGCTTTGGGTGATCCATGGATGAAGGTCCATGAATGATAATATGCCCAAATTTAATGTCTTCTCTCCAATATATGCGATGATAGCAAAGGGGCCACATCTAAGCTTCTTGATATTATGATATTTATGAGCCTTAAATTTCTCCTTCTTAAGGTAAATCTAGACTCCCTCTATTTTATGAAACTACTGATTTGCACAATGTTGGTTGTGCTTAGCCTTGTACTTCTATTGACCATAATGCAAAGCTTCTTGAACTTGATCATGGATATTTGAGATGTGTTCTATAAATCCTATCATCTACCCATGCCAAACAACTTCCTTCCTTATTGTTCTATCTATGATAGAACCTAGAATGGCCAATGTATCCTTCAACAAAAAACCAATGCATTTTAAAAGATGAAGTGTTTTTCATGGTGTGCATTGCATGGTGGTATCTTTGTTACATATATGGGATGGTATCATACCATGTATTTGGATTTTTATGACTAAAGATGCAAAAAAATTGAACCATGGTATGATTTACTACCTTTTTCTATAGATTGAAAGCAATACTTCTTTTGAACTTAGTCCATCAATCCCCATAATAATTTCCAAAAGTAGTTGAGAAATTTGCTATCACAATTAGAGACGATTGATGATTGTAAGCCAAAATTCACCCCATACTTTCTCAAATAATAATTATGCAACCTATTTCACTGAAACATTTTACAAGGTATCATCATAACATTGTGTCAAAGTGATCCACGACTACCATAAGATAACTATTTCCCCTACTAGTTGTTGGTAGACCTTCATGAAAATCAATTGAAACCAACTCCCATGGATTGATTAGAACTAAAACTACAATATACTTTCCTAGCTTCTAATTTGTTGGGTTAGATATGCTACATAGAGAATAACTTATAATAAACCTTGTTACCATATACACCATTGTTTTCAAATAGAAATAACTCCACAATTTTGCAATTATTTGAAGTCTTGTTAACCCCTAGATTTTCTCCCTTGAGAATCCCTAAGAGCCAACATAGTCTATTTTGGATGGCTCGTAGAGATTTACCCAGGTTGAGCACTTGTGTGAACCAGAGGTTAGTTCCCATCAGAGACATGTACATGCTTGGTTTGTGGTTGTTTTTGCTTCAAAGATAGAGCTAGCACAATTTCACATGGATTGGAGAGAGATTGTTATTTTTAGTCGGTGCCCTACTTTTTAGGAGACAGTGACCAGAGACTCATATGAAAGTTTTGAGCATACAATCTTGGTTCTTGCATGATTTTGATCCCGATGACACTTCTTTTGAGGATCATGCAGGTACTTTATATTTATAGCAAGTTGAGCTCTAGGCCTCAGATCAGGATTATGAGCATGTAATATTGATCCTTGAGACATTTTGAGTCTATTGGGCCTTTTTCGTGATGACTTGTCAATATTTCTATTTTTAGCAGGTGGAGTGTCGAGGCTTGCATGTCAATTTTAATCACATATCTGGAATCCTCATGGAAAATCAAATCTGATGAGTATGATACCATTGACATACGATGAGATTCTATTTTTAGCAGTGTCTTTGTGTAGACATTTGACACGTGGTGGTGGTCTCCTAGTCATCATGGACCTATTTGTCAGTTTCCCATTTTTTTAGGTATGAACCCCTATTTTTAGTAGTTTGTATTTATAGCAGGGGTGGTTGCCTCCAAAGGTGACAAGTGGCAGGGTCAAATTCTGACAAATGGCAGTTTTGTAGTGTGACATCTGGCAACTAGATGGCTTAATTAATGAAGGGGGTGCACTTTCCAAGGAATAAAGTAAGTAATTAATGAGGTGGACGTGTTGATGAGGTGGACGTGTTGATGAGGTGGACGTGATTGGGATAATTAAAGCCTAACTTACTTATCCCTCACTTCACTCTCCATCATCTCACTTTTCGTGCATTAATTCCTTTATATCTTCACCCATTCACCTTTTCCCTATTAATTAGAGCTCATTCTCTCTTAGCATGTGTCTCACTCTTCCTTGTCCATTATTATCCCCTTCCATGCATTTCCTCCTTCTATTTCCTCCCTCCATGTGCTAACTTCTTCATTAAAACCCTAAGTGTGTGCCTTCCTCCCTCATTATCTTTCTTCCCAGTCTCGTGTGTGCTTTGCTATCCCTCTCTCTCTCTCTCTCTCTCTCATGTGTGGTGATCTTCTCCTAGTTCACTCCACTCATTCTTCACTCATGTGCCCTATCTTTAGCCCCTACTCTCACCTATTCTTGGCCACACAAATGTGCCTTACATGTCTATATAATCAAGGCTCCTCCTCATTATCTATGTCAAATTTTTGTAGCATCAACATACATACTCTCTCTCTCTCTCTCTCTCTCTCTCTCTCTCTCTCTCTCTCTCTCTCTCTCTCTTATTATTCTTCCTCTCTTCTTCTAGCTACTCTTTCTTTGTGCAACGATAATCATTGTACCCATTTTTGTGCTTGTCTATTATGGAAATATCAACCCTCTGGTGAGCCATTAATAAATAAGTGTTGTGCTTGTATCGAGCTTTCATTTCTTGTCAGTATTGTGTCTTTACTTTGTGCATTGATTAGTCACTCACAACCTCTTATTGTGATTAGTTTGGATCGTTTAAGTGGTTTTCTTTCCTCTTTATATCCATATTTCTCACACTAACATTGTAGGGATCCTTCCAAGTGTTTATACTATATTTTTTCCTAACGTCTTGGGAAGTTTTACATGTTTTCCAAGAGAAATTGGTTGTTGTTATTTGTGTTTCTTTTGTATAAAATCAAATCCAAATCAGTAGTGAGGTACCTAGGGACTCCCCATGAGGTTGGCATGCACCATCCCAAGCTGAGAGGAGGTCTTCCTGTGACGATTGGGGCATTCTCTCCTTGAATTAGCCACTTTTCCATGACTGATTTTACACTTATATCAGATCTGATCGGAGGGTGAAAAAGTATGCTAACAAGTCTCCACTTCAAAGTGTTCATAAAGATTGGATTGATGTGTCTGGTGTAACGACTATAATATGTGATCTCCACGAAGAACAAAAATGGCATTCAAAATGTATACAATTTTTTCCTTAATAGATAATCACAAAACTTGACATTTTAGATTTTTCAAGGGTCTCTACAAGATTGCATTTATGCATGGAAAATCTAGACAATGGCATTTAAGCTTCTATGAAAGCATTGAAATCAAACCATTAGAGCTACACGTAAATTGTTAATCTGGTTGTTAGTTGTCTAACATGTGTCTCCTTGGGAAATTTTGGAATACTTAATAAAATTAGGATAAAATCTTTCCCACTAACTATAAGATGTGGTGCTAGTAAGAGCATATGGGTGGGAGCATATTAATATTGGAAAAAATGGGCTAGGGGACAATAGTAATATTGTGAATGTTCTTCCAAAATCCTTTTGGGGAAAGAGGGATGTGGTCTAGACTACGGTTTAGAAGTGGGTGAGTGACAAACTTTGTGAGGTGTCTGATAGTCTAAGAACCCCAACATGGGGGTGCCTTGGAACTTGAGAGAATGTTGGTTGGGAGGAAATTGATTTATGCATCATGCATTTTTCATAGAGTGTTATACATAGTTGAGTGACTTCTATTCACTGACAATGACAGTGTGAGACCCAACAACAATCATGTATCCTTTAGGCCATTACACACACACAATGCATGTCTAGAATTAATACACGTCAAATCAATTAATCATATTTCCAATAATCAATAATCACAATATGATCCTACTTGAGCCACATTGATATACTTGTGCCTCATAGATCACATATGCCAACATTTACATAGATTGTCATGCATGCATGATGAGTAGTGAGTTGTATTCATGCAAAGCCTTCACATATAATAACATCTGCTAGAACAATAATTCAAAATGGGATTTTTTATGCTATATAAAATGATCAAGAAGGCGGGGAACTACACTAATACCTCTTCTCACATGGTTCACAATATTTGAAGTTTCAACTTCTCCTTCTTCTCATCCATGGAGTGTTTTGCAAATGAATTATATATATATATATATATATATATATATATATATATATATTTCAAGTAGAAATCAAAATATACATAAATCATATTTATGTGTCATTCTAGTACTCCTTCAAGTCAACGAATTTACACATATCTACAGGGAGGACAATAGCGAGGCAGATTCCCTCTCCAAGCTTGCATTGCACATGCCACCGGGACAGCTACGCTATACAAAGTGGGTGGAAGGTCAAGCAGGGCCCACCATCATCATCAGACTTTGATTTTGC
>ML776574.1:505558-532536 GCA_009831015.1 Picea engelmannii
TGACCATCCTGAGAGGGACTTAAGAGCTAAGTATCACAGATTTCTCGAACCCTCCAAAAAGTATAGGGAATACTCGTTTTCCTTTCGTCAAATTTATGGCCCAAAACACATCAGGAGTACTTTTTTTCTTTTTTCTTTTTGGAAAATTGAGCAATAAGTCATGAATAATGAGTTTATTTTGTAGCTTACAATTCATGTGTTTATTTTGTAACTTAGAATCGCATCAGAATACTCTTTTTTGCAGATTGATCAATAAGTCATGAATAATGAGTTTATTTTGTAGCTAAGAATCGTGACTTTTTCGGCCCACAAACGAAGTTATGGCTTTTAGGAGAGTTTATTTTGTAGCTTACAATTGTGACTTTTTCTTCCTACAACTTAAGCAAACGATGTTTTGTTTTTTAGGAAAGACCGCATCAACAACTAATGGTTGATTATGCACTTTATATCAATGTTATTGAGATTGTATCTTGTAGGGTGGATTAATAAGAAATGTAACTTCAATCTTTTTACATGTCTCTTCTTCCTCTTCCATTTTTCTGTGGAAAAGTCAATTACATATTTATGATTGTTGTAGGTGGGCATGCAGAGCGATTTCGTTTTTCAGTTACATAATTGTTGAAAATATTTTGCTAGATGTGAAATGAATATGGACCTTGTAAAGTATTCATTTTCTATCAAAGATAAAATTATATGGTATTTAAACAACGTCATCATCCCAATTCACTTCGATATTTCCTTTCCCTTCCTTCGAAGATATGCTACTATTAATATTTGACAAAAACATTACCACATGTGGCTTGTTTTTATATTTGAGTTTTCTTCAAATTTTCTTTGTTATCCAAAAAAAAAATATATATATATATATATATATATAAAGCTAAAACGTTGATTTTTCTTTAACTATGAAACCTTCCGTATCTCAATTTTATTCTTCATATTGTCATTAGAAATTCATAACCGAGTTAATAATATACATGTGGTAACATTGCTGACAGGAACATGGCCACATGTGGCTTGTTTTTATATTTGAATTTTCTTTGTTATCCATCCATCCAACTAAAAGAAAACAAAATATATAAACTGAAACGTTGATTTTTCTTTAACTATGAAACCTTCAGTGTCTCAATTTTATTCTTCATGTTGTAATTAGAAATTCATAACCGAGTTAATAATATACACACAAAACCAAGGTTCTATATATACCATGGAATTAATATATATATATAGATATATATATTTCTCGCTCTTATGTTTGTGTACACCGCACGGAACTAGTTGTGTATACCCGCACGGCACTAACATATCCATATATCGAACACATACCTAGTACATATCCATCCACAAACTTTAAGTGGAACAGTGTCCAACACAATAATTCATGTGGCTCACATTATTTTATGCGCCCGATGTAAAGCATGAAAGGCAAACCACAAAAAGTTAAACCATGGTCATGGAATATACCTTCAGAATATAACCATGGTTTGAACTTTGATCAGTCACAACTTTTTTCTTCAAACCAAAGATCATTATTATCAAGGCGCGCTGAGCCGCTTGTTGCCACGTAGGATATACAGCACGGATCATTGCAGCCACAATATAATCTGTGGTGTGTTGCAGTGGAGTAAATATATAAATATGTACCAAAATAAAGGTAGTGGCTGACATTGCTGACCCATAACAACCATTCACAAAATGTCAACGTGGCATATCTTCTTCGAAATTCGCAACCAATTGCCTGCAAAATGAAATGTAATAAGCGAGCGGCCAATAAAAGCACCCCAATAGATTGCATCAAAACCTGAGGCTCTCGACCACCAGATTTTATTCGCTCTGACACGTGGAAGCAACATGAAGGGCAGGGAGGTACACGTGTCATTCCCGTACCGTTCCTCTGGAGTCGGCACTCTGCGGCCTGCCTCGTTCAACTCCTTTGTGCAAAGCACGGCCTAAGAAGTTAACAGTTTCGCAGAGGATTGTTACGGTCCGCATTTCCAGGGTTTTCAGGTATTCCATATTTAATTCACGGCAGCTTTCGCTGACTGAGTTATTCGATTCGTCGCATTCTGTACAGCCAGGGACTCGAATTTCGGCCATTTTCGCCCGGAACTGACGGAGTTTCGCTGAGAATTTTGATCCAGCGGGCCCGGAGTTCGAACTCGGTTTCAGCTTCGAAAAGTGTGATAATCGAGTTCGAATCTCACGCGGTATCTGAATCCGTTGAGTGTATTTTACGGCCGGGGAGTTTTCTTTCCCGATATGTTTTGTTGCAGGAAATTATGCTGGGTGTGTAAGAGGTTTCAAGTTTCTGTTTGATTTTCGAACCCGCGATCGCGGCTATCTACAGTGAAAGTCTTTTTTCGGCCCTGAGCACGTCAGTCTGGAGCTTAAACGAGGTAGATCACTGCTCTTACAGGGCAGTATATGTTTGCCATTCAATCTTTACTCTGAATTGATAAATAATGTTGTTTGTTTATCTTGAAACCCTAGTTGGGGTATTGAATTATGATTTTCTTTTGGTTGCTCAAACCCTTTTGAGTGGAGACAAAGAGAAAAGAGTTGGAGTACTAAAAAAATAGTATATGTTTCTTTTCAAAAATATCAAAGTGGTACTCTAGAACATTGCAATTGCAGAATGTGCATTTTCAAGCTGAAGATAGAATCATAAGATTATTGGAAGAAAAGTCCCATTGATTCTTACAATGAGTGTCATGGTTAATTAGATGTCATGATAGGATTAAATAATGGAAAATGGATCAAGGAAGTTTGTTCCTACATTAAAGAAGTTCATAATATGTCAACTTTAATGTGTTTTCTTTAATCTATGTGATGATAGTAAAGGATTATGTCTAAGCATCTTGATCATATGATCTTTTTGAGTCTTAAATTTCTCCTTTTGACGGTAAATCTAAACTTCCTCTTTTTTTTTATGAAACTAATGATTTGCACAATGTTGATATTGCTTATCCTTGTACTTCTATTGATTATAATGCAAAGTTTCTTGAACTTGATCATGGATATTCAAGATGTGTTATATAAATCTTATCATTTACCTATTCCAAACAACTTCACTCCCTTTTGTTCTCTAGGATAGGATCTAGAATGGTCAATGGATCCTTTGACAAAAAACCAACACGCATTTTAAAAGGTGGAGTGTTTTCCATGTTGTGCAATGCATGGTGGTATCTATGCTACATATATGGGATGGTATCATGCCATGTATTTAGATGTTTATGATTAAATATGCAAAACAATTGAATGATGTTATGTTTTACTACCTTTGTCATCAAAGGCAATACTTCGATGTCCATCAATCCCCATAATGCTTTCCAAAAGTAGTTGAGAAGTTTGTTATCACAATTGGAGATGATTGATGATTGTAAGCCAAGATGCAACCCATACTTTCTCAAGTAATAATTATTCAGCTTATTTCACTAAAACGTTTTGTAAGGTATCATCATACCATTGTGTCAAAGTGATCGACAACTACCCTAAGATAGTCATTTCCCCTACTAGTTGTTAGTAGACCTTCATGAAAATCCACTGAAACCAACTCTCATGGACTGCTCAAGACTGAAACTGCAATATACTTGCCTAGCTTCTGATTTGTTGGGTTGGATATGCTACATAGAGAACAACTTATAACAAACCTTGTTACCATAAATGCCATCTTTGTCAAATAGAAATAACTCTACAATTTTGCAACAATTTGAAGTCTCCACTTCAAATTGTTCTTCAATATTGGATTGATGTGCTTAAGATGGTGAAGAGAATCATTGGCAGTGCGGCCCATAAATGCACTATCTGTCGCTACACAAAACAATGACACGCCACATCGGTTGCAATTAAAAAAAAAACAAGAAAAGGAAATTAACTACTAGAATGGAAAACTAAAACCATGAAAATGTAAATTAATGGGTTGAGAAGAAAATACCAAGTATCATGTCTATCGTGAAGGCATGGTTTCCCTGAAAACTACAAACTAGATCTTTGGGGTTTTAGATAATCCAAAAATAAATCAAACTCTGTAGTGGTGATCTGAATTGGATCCTTATATAACTTGTCATCTTTCTTGGTACTTTCTAGGTGGAAAAACCAAAGGAAATGACTTGCAGGGCCCATTTTAGTTGTCCAGTTTGGAGATTTGGGGTCTGAAACCTTCGAGAGCCATTTTGAGGCATCAAACAACATTTTTCTAGGTCAAAAATTTCTTAGCATAGCTCTCATCCCCTTAACATTGTTCTACACAATGAGACCTTTCCAATTGTGTGAAAATCACCTCAATCAAAGCTCATATGCGGAAGTTATGCCTAGAACATAATCATAATCATGATTGTCGAATTAGATAAATACAAATGCACACTAAAGAAACACACTTTACCTAAAGACACACACTTTACCTAAAGACACATTAGACCAAGTTGATCTTAACTAACTCCTAAGTGTCTAAATATCCTAAAAGTTTAAACTAAAGGGCGAGAGAGAGGAGAATGTAATTCTCGATTATACCCATATATCCCTTATCCACACCAAATCAAACAACCCTACATCTACACTAAAAAACACATTTTTTTTAGAGGAAATACAATCATTTTCTTTTCTCTTAAATATTCAAGTGTGAGGACTCCCATATATGGTGTTAGGGGATTTTTCAAATGTGAGAGTTGATTCACATCATGTCCCAGATTCTTATGATGGATATGCATGTGAAGAAGGGGGGAGGGACAACAAAGGCCAATATCATTTTCCCCTTCCATTTGACATTTAGTCTACCACCTCACTTGAGAATTAATCCATATTCTAAGAGAATGATGATATTCCATTGGTAGGGGCTTGAAAATTCCATGCAGGTTGGTGGAAATATGGAGTTAAAGGTTGTTAGAATTCATGAGGTATATGGGAGGTTACCTCTCTTGTCCCTCTAGTTAATTGATTCTTTGTTTCTCGAATGGGCCCATATATTCTTAGACATTGTGAAGTGGGGAAAAGAATATGGGTAGGTCTATCATCCTCTTCCTGTCTGGTTGGTGGTTTAGGGAAAGGCTTATTCCAATTCGATATTTGTGGTTGTGGGAAATATTTTGTTTGGTGAGGGTGGGTTTATAGAAGAGTTCTTACATGTAGGTTTACAATCAACAACTCATTGCAAACTAGTTGGGCGGAGTTGGTCAACATAAATGGATGCCAAGTAGGTTGAAGGGAAGCATGTAGTATGTGTAAGCAGGTCCTAGGTATCTCAAAGGGGAAGGCCCTAGGCCTATAGGAACCCAAATGAGAGTGTCCTCAATAGAATCAAACAAGAGATCAAGTGGAGGCCATGAATATAGTAGAGAGATACCACATGAGGTTTTCTTCCTTGGTCTATGAGGAAGTGGAAAGAATTGAAAATTTGGTTTGAAAAAAGCGGGGTAACACCTCCAATGAGACAGTTGATGCTAAGCTCTTAAATTGGATTCCAAACATAGGGTTTTCTAAAATCCAAGACACCAAACACCTCAAATAGGTGGAACTCTACTAGTACAATAAATAGTTTACTACGCAGGTGGTAGAATAAAAAGGGACTCTTCAACAAGCCATCCTAGACAAATTGTACTTCTTGGACAAGAAATATGAAGCTCGGGTCAAAGTAGTTTGGGGGATTGAAGTGGTTGTGGAGGAGCAAGATCAAGATGAACATACTCAAGCAATAGAGGCTCAGGTAACCACTCAGCCAATATACATTTATGTAGATTCAATCCAGAGAGAGTGAGAACTAGCAACCCCATTGCGAGGTCTATGTTATTTTTGTCTATATTCTCAGTCTATCTAAGAATGGTCGATTATGATGTCCAATATCATAGTGTAGAATGGTTACATAGTGGTAGTATGTTTTAGGGATATATTTTGTCATTTCTCTATTGTTATACTTTTTCCATTGAGGATAAGAGGTTATAGTATAGAGTCTAGACAACTATGTTAGTAGTTTTGATTATCACAAGTTGAACCCTTGGGAGTTTGAACCTTGGACTATAAAATAGGCACTATTCTTCGTATAATATTAATGAATGAGTACCCAATTCACAAAAAAATAAGAAAAGACTCAAGTGCAAGGAAGAGGGATGAGAAGACTGAATACAAAGAGTATGGGAGAATGTCTCTACATCCAATGCCACACGGGCACCAAACGGTAAACCCATTTTTATACTTCAAGAAAAGAGAGGGATTCCTAAGAATACCTAAAAATTGATGAAGAGACACATACAAAAGAAAGGGTTGGTACCTTATTCCTCCATATAAGAATTAAGAAAAATGATTTCTTGACCTTTGAAAATGGAAATTATGGGCCTAAAACTAAAATAATTCTAGATCCTAATGCACACACAAACAAAATCTATGCAAAATATTCCCAAGTATGTCTCTCAACTATGAGAGTGGATTTAAGATCAACAACATGATAAACACTTTAATTTCCTTGGCAAAGGAGGATATTTTCCGATATTTCCTTATAGTATGGCTCCAATTTTTAAATGTGGGGAAACATGGCAAGAAAAATAAAGTTCAAAAGAAAGAAAATAAAGTTAAGAGGAGGGTGACAGAATGTAGATGAGGCTTCTCTTGTGTACATAGTAGTAAGGAGTTCCAATGGAAACCAATGGGAGGAGGCCAATCTCCCAAGTACTCTTATAAATAATCATGTGTTTTCCTACCATATGGAACTAGAGAGACTCAAGATAGCCTCCTATAGTAATCCTACAAGGCATGCAAATCCAAATGAGGGATAACAAGGGGACAATGGAAGCCTAAGACCACATTTAATCAAATCAGGGGATCAAATTCATCTAAAGATTAACAAAAACACCAAGTATATTAATAACAACATAAAATGACAGCCTAGAAGGGAAAAATTGAGCTATTATAATCAGATGTAGGTGTTGTGTGTGTGTTTCTATCTATTTGTGTGTGTGGAGAGAGAGAGAGTGAGAGAGAGATTCTACAAGTTATATTATTTGTATTTTTTGGTGCTAATGAAGTACTTATCCTCCAATAGGCTTCTCAAATGATGTTTACTTATGATTAAAATACATGCATTGGCATACTAAGTTGATTATATGATTAGGTAATATTTGAGTAATATGATCACTTGGAATTTTAGGGGGGAAGGTGTGGTGGGGTCATTTATGACCCTAAAGGAAGAAAAAAATTGAGTGTGCTCAGGGTCTCAACACCACCACAAATAATGAAACAGAAGCAATTGTAATGCTAAAGGGACTCACCCTCATCTAAAATAATGGGGTCAACAAAGTCATAGTAATTGGAGACTATATGGTTATTATTAGGGCCCTACATTATCAAACACTCCCATCTATCCTTCATCTTGCCAAAGTTTGTCAATGAATTATGGCTATAGCAACAAAATTCCATTCTTTTGAATTTTATCACACCCTCCACTCATTAAAGTTGGAAGCAAACTCAAAAACAAATGACAGGGTCTCGTTTGGTGAAGGAACTCTTAATATAAAGGGCGAGGGTGGGTAGGAAAATTATCTCCATGTCTCTCCTTCCATGAATGTTATTAAGATGATATCATTCCACACCTCCACATGTCAAAGCATGCAATTGGTGGTAGGATTATTAATTAAAACCTCTTGTCTCACTCTCGAAGATATTGAATCCTCCCATGATGAAGTTAATATGGGAATGGGGAGGTGATTGTTCTCGCGTGTGGGATGTTTAGGAAATTTGTTGGGATAAATATGTCTAGAGGGTAAGCCAAACATGTAGTCACGGGTTGGAGAGATTATAAACCTCCATCCAAGTTTGGGTATTTTTTATTGGAGTCCTCCATGACAAGGGCATCCATCCATGGTGTGCTACCATTGTTGTAGTTGGTTTCACATTCTATAATTTGCAAGAGCTCTAGAAAGGTTTGAAGCACTATGAGAGCAATATTGAGGAGACTAGTAAAATGATGGCTTTCTCAACTAAACAACGGAGTCCAGTGAAAGGAGGAAATAGAGAGCCAAATAATGTAGAAGAATGGGGTATGGGTCTAGTGCATCATTTAAGTAGGTGAACACATCTTTGAATTTCAAGAATGAGAGGCAAAGCTATGAGCCCTCGTCATTTTCCACCAAGGGAAGCAAGTTGAAATGGCCTCTTCCATAGCAGTATTGCAATATTTGGTTGGAAGAATGGTGGATTGTCTCCTTCTCACTCCTACAATTCTGGTGTCTCCTATGGACACTTCTATTGATTCTACCTCAAGTGGCCTACCTAGAACTACTATGGATTTTGATATCATTCACCTAGCCCGTGCAACTAGAGCTTCAATGGACCATTTAGGTGCACGCGTCACCTAGGAAATGGAGCAAGATGGATTTGTAGCACTAGTGGACTTGAAAAATCGGACCCACTCAAGGATTGTTAAATTGTAGTTTTTTAGGGCATTGTCTAAACATTCAACTTTTTGAACTTCTTCATTGGAATCCGACAAAACAGATCTTGGTGAAATCACCATTTTTTGTTGTTTAAATTGCATTTTTGAATGCATAAATGGATTCAACACCTTGAAAAACCCTCGGGGGACTCAAATTATATAGACTCGATCACTCAAATATAGAGTACCCTGAAAAACCCTCGGGGCACTCGAATTATACAAACTCAATCACTCAAATCTGGAGTTCCAACAATTTTTGGCCGGATTTTAGTAAAAATTGATCGGAAAATATGCCCATAAAAACTCCAAAAAGTCTAACGTTTAGACTACACGATTTTTAGTATGTAATGTCCCTTTGTTTTTATTTTAGGTCAATTTGTTAGGAAGTATACATATCCATTGACAACTAGATATTTTTGGAAGATTGAATACAATAAATTGATAGGTTTTTATCAATCGGTTTTTCTCAGTATGGTTTTCACCTTTGGTGATTTTATGGCACACGGTTTTGTGGTCCATGGTAATGTTATTCTGGTTAAGGAACTATTGTTGAGTTCTAATCCAAGATTAATGGATTAATGGTTTTTGGATGTTGCGGGATCATATGTAGCTAGAGATAATACATTGTGGAAGGTGCAATATTCTCTTCATTTTAATGATGATCTACCTAATAGTGCTATTAGAAAACACTACATGAATGGTGTTTACATATTTGATTGATTTTATTTTATGTGTTTTGAAGCTACTTTAGTCCTCTTGCAATGCTAGCCTCCTTCACCATCCTTTGTAAGCATGCTCTTTTAATAGTGGGACAACTCATCTCAACAATATATCCATCCAATGATATCAATATATAGTACATGGATGATGATTGTAACCACCTCTAGATTTTGATATGTTTTCACATTGACAACTCATCAATAGATAAGGATGATGCCTCATCAAAAGATAAGACTAACAACTTATAAAGAGGTGATCTACAACTTTGTGATTTTATAGGGACTCACAAGCTAACATAAAAACATGAATATGAGGCTGGGGGTGAGGGGAGACAATGTACATAACACCCTCGTATATTTGAGGAAAGAAAATCCACAATTTTTTTTAAAAAAAGTACAAGAAAAAATTTGGGAGAGAGAAAGAGGAGGCCATAAAACCTATAACTACATAAGATTGATTATTATTAAAAAACAAGAAGAAATTTAGGGAAATAAAACCCACAATACAAAAAACACAACAACAAAAAAATGAGAGAAACAAATAGGAGACCAAAAAAAGATTTGTTTCCTAAATGCTCCCAAGGAATCCAATAAGGAGGTCCTCACAATATTCAAGCAACTCTCTAATAGAATAAAATTTTGAGATGAAGCCAAGAAAGTGATTTCATAGTCACTTTATTCTACAAATGTAGGTGCATAAGGACAAAAAAAATATTTTACATCTTGTTTATGCGTCCTTACAATGTTCTTCTAGGGAAATGTTATTAAGGACACAATATAGACTCAAGAAGGACACCAAAAGGATGCAAAAGTGACACAAAAAAGGACATAATATGGACACAAAAAGGATGTAATAAAGACTCGATCGAGAATTAAAAAAAAAGATGCAAATCAAAGATGTCAAAGGGGGCATTATGAGTCATTTTCTCTAATTTGTGCAGAGGAGGATGCAAGAATAGGTCGCAAAAAGAACCTATTGTAGTAGTGCTTACTTTTTTGGTGTGTTTAGAAAACATTGTTTTAGTTTTGGCTAGACATGGTAACCATTTTTAGTTGATAGACTATATGCTCATGATGGCTACTACATGAAGATCTGTTTTTTTTTATAAAATACCTTGCAATTTTTTTTAATAGTCAATTTTTTTATTAAAAATAATCAAACTAACCACTTCAAAATAGAAGATCATATTGTAGATAATGTTACACAAGCTCTAAGTGTAGAGATAGGCGATTTTATAGTTGTAGAAGCTATTCACACACAAGCACCCTCACAATACATCCCACAAAGGAGGAGGGGAAGACCAAGCAAGCCTAACATACTCACTTTGCAACCAATTAACCATTAAATTAGTAGGAGAGATCATTCCCATGTGGTTGTCCATATAGACATGAAGATCATAATATATTAAAACTTATATAAGTTGCAAACCAATGTTCTTAACTAATCAAGAATAACACATTAAATAAATTTGTAAAATTAAAAAAAAAAAAAATTATAATATACATACCCATTAAAACTAAAAATATTAATTATTAATATTTATTTTTACATTAAATATTGATACTATCACTGTTTTATTTTTATATTTGGATTGTTAGAGTTTTTTTTTATTCGTTTAATTGAAAGAAAACAAAATATGTAAATAGAAAAGATGATTTTTTTTAATTCAATTTTAAAAATATATTAGATATTTCTTAAAAACTTTGAAACTTTTTTTATTTCAATTTTATTCTTTATATTATATTTACAAATTTACAACTCAATAAACAATATACACAAAACTAAGTCGAAAAATTAGCTTAATTAGTTTAAAGCCAAACATGAATTTATCATACTTGTTTGTTAACCACCAAAACCAAACCTGTTTCCTAGAAGAAAAACATACATTAATAATCTTACATTATCAATACAATGAAGGGTTTGTGTATACCACACGGAACTAACATAACTATATTTATCACTGTTGAGTTTGTGTACACCACACGGAACTAATTGTGTATACCCACACGGCACTAACATATTCATATTTCAAACACATACTTAATACATATACATCTACAAAATTTAAGTGGAATACAGGAAGAGCACAGTTTCCATCACAATAATTCATGTGGCTCATATTATTTTATGCGCCTCGATGTAAAGCACGAGAAAGGCAAACTACAAAAAGATAAAAGATAAAATATGGTCATGGAATACAACCATAGTTTGAACTTTGGTCAGTCACAACTTTCTTATTCAAAGCAAAGATCATAATCATCAAGGCGCGCTGAGGCCACTTGTTGCCACGTAGGACACACAAGACAGATAATTGCATTGTATTGCGGCCACGATATAATATGTGGTGTGTTGCAGTGGCGTGAGTTACAAGTTTTATCAAAAGTTTTTTTCTTAATAATCGAAAAATACAATTAAAGTTAGTGAAATTTAAAAAGTTAAACAACAAATCGTGGATGTTTCGACTAAGGTTTTAGTTTAATTTCGATTATGAAATTTTAGTTCATCTTAATAGTGTTGGGGTTTAGGGGTTGAAGGTGAAAGTTTATGGATATTATTAAAATTAAATTGCAATATATTTAATATAAATTTAAATTAAATTTTATAAAATAATGTCTTATTAGAATAGTTTTATTAGAATGAAAATTAATTTGAAAAAATGTTTAATTTTGAGATTTATTATTTTAAAACATTTTCACAATATTTTTTATTAAAATGACCTAGTAAGGAGTGAAAAATGATTCAGTAAAGTGTGAAAGTAAAATATATATACAATTTTTTGCAAAATAAAAGTAGTGGCAGACATTGCTCATCCATAACTACTATTCCTACAGGTATTGTCTAACTGTTTTTGTTTTTGCACTCTTTGTTGGAATTTGACGACATTAATATGCATGAAATCTCAATTTTCTGTTGCATGGATTTAGGATACTGAAAAACACTTAAAGTATTCTGATTATATAGATTTAATCACTCAAATCTACAGATCCAACAATTTCTAGCTAAATTGTGCGCAAATATCCCAAAAATATATACCCAACAAAAACATAGAATATTGCTTCACAGTGACAACGTGGCACATCTTCTTCCAAATTCACACCAATTTGCCTGCAAAATGAAATAAAACAAGTGAGCAGCCAATAGGAGCAGCCCCGTTGATCGAATCAAAACTTGTGGCTCTCGACCTTCGGATGATTCGCTCTAACACGTGGAAGCAACAAGAAGACGAAGGAGTTACACGTGTCACTCCCCCCTCGGCACCCTGTGGCCTGCCTCGTTCAACTCCTCTGTGCAATGCACAGCCAAACGGTTTCGTCGAGGACTGTTACGGTATTCCAAAATATAGTGCCCTGTACAGTTATCGGCCTCGTCTAAGCTCCAGTCAAACATGCTCATGGCCAAAAAAAAGGACTTTCACTGCAGATAGACGTGATCGCAATTCTAACCATTCTAACTCAACAATGGGTATCTACAATTTTAACCATTCTTCTAAAATTTTGGTGGTAAAATTTTAGAAAAAAACCTAAAAATATGACAGAAAAGGTTTCTAGATTTTGTCTTAAAACCCTTTGGTATTAATTTGGTATTCTGTTGTGTTTTTCTTTTGCTCAAACCCTTTTTATTTGAGAAGGTGGAAATACTTACAATATCAAACCATTCTTTTAAATTTTGGTAAAATTTTAGGAAAAAACATAAAAATATGACAGAAAAGGGTTTCTAGATTTTGTCTTAAAACCCTAATTTAGTATTGTATTGTATTTTTTTTATTGCTCAAACCCTTTTCATTTGAGAAGGTGGAAATACTTACAATATCAAACCATTTTTCTAAATTTTGGTAAAATTTTAGAAAAAAACCTAAAAATATGTAAAAAAGGGTTTCTAGATTTTGTCTTGAAACCCTAATTTGGTATTGTATTATGTTTTTCTTTCGATTACTCAAACCCTTTTCACTTGAGAGGGTGGAAATACTTACAATATCAAACCATTCTTCTAAATTTTGATAAAATTTAAAAAAAAAAACCTAAAAATATGACAAAAAAGGGTTTCTAGACTTTGTATTGAAATGACTTTGTATTGAAACGATTTTGTATTAAAACGACTTTGTATTGAAACCCTAATTTGGTATTGTATTATGTTTTTCTTTTGATTGCTCAAACCCTTTTCACTTGAGAGGGTGGAAATACTTACAATATCAACATTAACCTCCTACATGTCACAAACAACCAGTGTAGAAGAATCTTGGTGTAAGGAACACAATTTGGTCTTCAAGGGGTATGAGTAGGAGTCAAAGCATTGATTATGATAAAACTTTTAAGGGGTATGAGTAGGAGTCAAAGCATTGATTATGATAAAAAATTTGCATTTTTTTAATGAGATTGATTATAATTATAAAAATGTTAGCCATTGCAATTCAACATGGATGGGAGATCCATTAATTGGATGTTAAAATTGTTTGTTGAAGAAAAGGTTTATAAAGAGCTTGGCATGTAAAGCTCAATTTGTTTTAGAATTGATAGATTAAGAGGAAGTAATTATTATTCAAAAGTATCGTTATCTTAATTGTTTTTTTTGATACTATAATATAAACAAAAAATGATATCAACTTGATTAATGGAATAAAGGCTAACCTTGAACAAGCTTTTGACATGATAGATAAGAGTTCATATCAAACAACCTAGTCTTCATTTCACAATTCAATTATGCCTCCTAGTTACCACAAAAGTTTAAGAGAAAAGATTGTAATCCTTGCAAAAATTCTATAAATTTTGGTTTGAAACTTTATGTAGATGATAAGTGATACATTATGGATGAAACATTGTATAGACAACTTGTAGTAGATCTAATTTACTTGACACCTATGTGCCTAACATGTACTATGTAGTTGATATATTGTCCAAGTACTTGCAATTACTTAAGATGCCAAATTGGAATGCTTCAAAATGAATCATAAGATATATCATAGTAATATTGAATTTTGGAAACTTGTACAAGGAAAAAGAGGACTTAAAATTGATTAGCTAGATAAATGGTGATTGGGACATATCAACAAATGATAGGAAATCCACATATGGGCACACCTTTAATCTTGAGTTGGGAGTAATTTATTAGATGAATGAAAAAGTAGTAAATAGTCATCCTTTCATCATTTAAAGTAGAGTAAAAATTGATAGTTTGAAAATGTTGGGGGCATGGTATACCACTCTCACCTCATGTCCCATAACAACCTACAACTAATGGTCACAATTAAAAAATGCATTGACTAGAATTCATATGAACAAATAACCATACACATTAATTAAAAATTGAATTATTAAGTGATCGCTTGATGGTCTACTCATATATTAATGTTCAAAACATAGATAAAATTGTCTAAGAAAAATCAACTCTATCCTCTCTCCTAATTGGCTCTTGGCTTTCTTTCTACTATCCATGACTCTACCTTAATTGGCTAAATCCATGATTAAATTGTCTAAGCTACTTCTAATAGCTACCATGTTATTTATTATCATTGATAACACCTCATTGCCTCTCCAACTCTTCATCTTCCAATCTAACTATTCAAATCCCTGCCCCACCTTTTGACTTCCTTTATTCATGTTATTCCTATCCCTTGTTGTGCCCTTCTCTTCTTCGTTGTTGTTCTTATCCAACATGCTCATTGTTGTTATCTTCCATGGACATCTTGTCTCACTAATTGTTGATGTCATCCTTTGCATGCTTCATCCTCAACTATCATGTGTTTTCTTCCTACATGCCAAAACTACACTTTACAATCTTGTCTCACACTTTTCCATATGTTTTGTTATCTTTTATTGTGCTTTCATTTGTGTGCTATTTACACTCATACTTAAGTATTATTTGGATTCTCCTACATCAACTTCTCCTTGCAAGAAAATATTTATGCACCCTTGTGCTATTTTCACATCCTCTACACTATTGTTTGCCTTGCAAAATGTTTGATACTTACTCTCATAAATCCAAGTAATGTTTGCATCCAACCTATATTTCCACTTCACCAAGTATTGTTTGTACTTAAGATTTCTCATCCAAAATGTCATATCTTCCATAACTCATTCAATTTCCTATAATCTACCTCATCACTTTCTTCTTCTGCTTATCCATCTATGATGGTTTCGCCTTCCTTTTAGAAACACAAATCTACAACATTGAATATATGGGAAAAATGCCATACTCCTCTGGAAACTCGACCTTGTATGCACTATCTCCAACTTTTGTTTTGATCATGCAGGGTCTAATCTTCTTCACATTTAATTTGTTGTATATTCCTTTGGAATAACGCCTCTTCATTAAGTGTGTCATCTCTTGATCTCCAACATCAAAATAATTCTCTCTCTTATGTGACTCTATGCATTCCTTATAATTTATGTTATTCTCCTTCAATCTTTCTTGGACATAAGCATACAATTGCTCTATCAACTCTTCAAAGGCTTATGTAGCATCGCTCTTCTTCGTGTGAACTATTAAATCAACTAAGTTTACAACTTCTTTTGAATTCCTCCCATACACTAGGTTGAATGGTGAAAATTCATTTCACTTATTCATAATTATGTTATATGGAAACTATGTCCATGTCGACATCTAATCATATTGTTTTGTCCTACCTCTAGCCAAACATCTTAAAAGATTTCATACATGCCTCTCTTTTTCCACAACTTCTACCGAAAATGATTCTAAAATTTGCTATCCATGTCTAAAGTGGTCATCTTTAACAACCCGTGAATACACATGATTTCCTTGAAGAATAACTTCTCGTAATAGCTCCCATCACTAGTCTTCATACGAGGCAAAAAGTGTGTCATCTTTGAAAACCTATCAACCACGATAAACATTAAATCATGTATAGGTTATGTTCTTAGCAATCAAAGTAAAGTAAAAATTTCATCATAGTATCTTTCCATATATCTTTGGTATGGACATTGATGTACAATCATATATTCTGACACCAGTTCGTAAACCTATTGACCTCCTTCTTCATACTAGGTCAATAATATCCTTCCTCCCATAAAACATGTGCCTTGTCGAACCTAAAATGTCTTCCTAAAACATTTTTATTCAATTCTCTGATCAAATTCACTTGCATTGATCCTTTGGGTTCATATGCAATTCTATTCCTTTGAACAAACATCCATCCTAGATAATACAATCTAATTGAGATTTCATCTCTTACAATGTTGGGTACCTACACATCCATGTGAATTCTGAAACTCCATGTCAAATCCTTGATTTGCTCGAATCTAATTATCTCATTTTTCATTTGTCACTTATAACAATAGCACTCTTCTATCAGGAGCATCCACACCATTGTTCTTTTCCACCTTATGCTTCACCATGACCATGTAGATCTACAAGAACTCCACCCATATCACAAGTCATTGATTAAACTTCTTTTAAGTGTTGATAAATTGTGCCCTTCCATCCCCACATGTATAGAAATAAATATGCATTGATAACCATCGACCGTAATTTTTTCGTTGTCCTCCGAAGAATTTGCCACCTCATAATCCCAAACTACACCTAACATAAATAAGTGCATACATACCAACAATTGAAAATGTATTATTATTGCATACAAACTCAATGTCAATTGGGTCTAACTCAGGTGGTTGAGAGGAAAAATTGTTATCCTTCCCTCTTGGGTTCAAATCTTTCTCATTACATGTTCCCTCTTTGTGATCCTATTGTTGATTGAGGCTCTTCATGAACCATGAGGAATGTCTCAACCTTTCTTACGGGCTGGAGGGTGGGATGCATAATCACACAATTTTTAGTGGAACAAAGCCCACCCCCATGCTCTTCAATTTTAAAATAAGCTCGGTGGGCTAGCTTGGGTGATTCAATGTTTTGAATTACAAGTACGAGGTCTTGGGGTCGAATCCCTGGGCTAACCACCTTTGTAATGTTCTTAGTATTATGGGCCTCACTCGATGTACCTACAGGTCAAGTACACTAAGTCTATGTTGCCTGCTTTACATTGGGTACCATCCTCAAAATGAGGGGAAGTCCTTGGGGGTTTCCTAGGGATTTATTTTCCAAGGAAAAACTCAATAGAGTCTGGCAATGAAAATATTTAGGCAATCAAATAACATCTGAAGTGAATTCATACGTAACTAACATAATATAAAGTAAGCAAAATATTAACTTTAAAGATTCAATGAGAAATAAGTTTATACAATAATAATATGAACAATATGAAGATATACCAACTACAATAAGTTTATACAATAATAATATGAACAATGCAAAGCTATACCAACTACAATCCATTTATCACTATCACTAGCTCCATGAATTCAAATGAATTGAATTTACTGTACTACTACACCCAACCCCATTACAATATGAGAAAGAGGTATGAATACAATTGCTAAGTATGTGCAACGTGTTTCATAACTCATATTGTTCATATCTCAACAATAAAATAGTGTGCAAGAGTTTAGAATATGAAGATAAAAATAATACAACGAGCCATTATGACTATTGTGTTTCTATTCATAATCATTTATTGAATTGACCATCTTGTCAACATGCCCACAACAAACTAAGTTGTGCATGTATATGTCCTTAGTTGCATGCCAAAGTATAATGACAAGCCTAAGCATATCCATTACACAACAACGTTGTTGCTTTGAAGTGCATCAAGGATGTCACCACAATGTGAGCTTATAGTTAAACATATTTTAGGTTAAGATCTCTAATTCTAGTGCAAGTCAATCATAAAATTAGTTGACCACTGACTCTATTACTAATCAAACCTCTTTCCTTAGGAGTTGTTGGTCCCTGAAAACTATCCAAGTTACTTTATTTCGACTTTCTCTAAGGTGTAATAATCATTGACTTGGGGTGGCTTTCCTTTAGCTTGATCTTATAAAGTTGTAGGAATCCTTGTCTGGTAGCCTACTCTTTGCACTATAGAAGTGTATTTATCCAACTAGATGCCAACTTTAGTAACTAATTCTTTGGGCGCATGCACGATTGTTTTTTCTTCATCATTATACAACATTGATTGCTTATAGAGCTTTGGGTGATCCATGGATGAAGGTCCATGAATGATAATATGCCCAAATTTAATGTCTTCTCTCCAATATATGCGATGATAGCAAAGGGGCCACATCTAAGCTTCTTGATATTATGATATTTATGAGCCTTAAATTTCTCCTTCTTAAGGTAAATCTAGACTCCCTCTATTTTATGAAACTACTGATTTGCACAATGTTGGTTGTGCTTAGCCTTGTACTTCTATTGACCATAATGCAAAGCTTCTTGAACTTGATCATGGATATTTGAGATGTGTTCTATAAATCCTATCATCTACCCATGCCAAACAACTTCCTTCCTTATTGTTCTATCTATGATAGAACCTAGAATGGCCAATGTATCCTTCAACAAAAAACCAATGCATTTTAAAAGATGAAGTGTTTTTCATGGTGTGCATTGCATGGTGGTATCTTTGTTACATATATGGGATGGTATCATACCATGTATTTGGATTTTTATGACTAAAGATGCAAAAAAATTGAACCATGGTATGATTTACTACCTTTTTCTATAGATTGAAAGCAATACTTCTTTTGAACTTAGTCCATCAATCCCCATAATAATTTCCAAAAGTAGTTGAGAAATTTGCTATCACAATTAGAGACGATTGATGATTGTAAGCCAAAATTCACCCCATACTTTCTCAAATAATAATTATGCAACCTATTTCACTGAAACATTTTACAAGGTATCATCATAACATTGTGTCAAAGTGATCCACGACTACCATAAGATAACTATTTCCCCTACTAGTTGTTGGTAGACCTTCATGAAAATCAATTGAAACCAACTCCCATGGATTGATTAGAACTAAAACTACAATATACTTTCCTAGCTTCTAATTTGTTGGGTTAGATATGCTACATAGAGAATAACTTATAATAAACCTTGTTACCATATACACCATTGTTTTCAAATAGAAATAACTCCACAATTTTGCAATTATTTGAAGTCTTGTTAACCCCTAGATTTTCTCCCTTGAGAATCCCTAAGAGCCAACATAGTCTATTTTGGATGGCTCGTAGAGATTTACCCAGGTTGAGCACTTGTGTGAACCAGAGGTTAGTTCCCATCAGAGACATGTACATGCTTGGTTTGTGGTTGTTTTTGCTTCAAAGATAGAGCTAGCACAATTTCACATGGATTGGAGAGAGATTGTTATTTTTAGTCGGTGCCCTACTTTTTAGGAGACAGTGACCAGAGACTCATATGAAAGTTTTGAGCATACAATCTTGGTTCTTGCATGATTTTGATCCCGATGACACTTCTTTTGAGGATCATGCAGGTACTTTATATTTATAGCAAGTTGAGCTCTAGGCCTCAGATCAGGATTATGAGCATGTAATATTGATCCTTGAGACATTTTGAGTCTATTGGGCCTTTTTCGTGATGACTTGTCAATATTTCTATTTTTAGCAGGTGGAGTGTCGAGGCTTGCATGTCAATTTTAATCACATATCTGGAATCCTCATGGAAAATCAAATCTGATGAGTATGATACCATTGACATACGATGAGATTCTATTTTTAGCAGTGTCTTTGTGTAGACATTTGACACGTGGTGGTGGTCTCCTAGTCATCATGGACCTATTTGTCAGTTTCCCATTTTTTTAGGTATGAACCCCTATTTTTAGTAGTTTGTATTTATAGCAGGGGTGGTTGCCTCCAAAGGTGACAAGTGGCAGGGTCAAATTCTGACAAATGGCAGTTTTGTAGTGTGACATCTGGCAACTAGATGGCTTAATTAATGAAGGGGGTGCACTTTCCAAGGAATAAAGTAAGTAATTAATGAGGTGGACGTGTTGATGAGGTGGACGTGTTGATGAGGTGGACGTGATTGGGATAATTAAAGCCTAACTTACTTATCCCTCACTTCACTCTCCATCATCTCACTTTTCGTGCATTAATTCCTTTATATCTTCACCCATTCACCTTTTCCCTATTAATTAGAGCTCATTCTCTCTTAGCATGTGTCTCACTCTTCCTTGTCCATTATTATCCCCTTCCATGCATTTCCTCCTTCTATTTCCTCCCTCCATGTGCTAACTTCTTCATTAAAACCCTAAGTGTGTGCCTTCCTCCCTCATTATCTTTCTTCCCAGTCTCGTGTGTGCTTTGCTATCCCTCTCTCTCTCTCTCTCTCTCTCATGTGTGGTGATCTTCTCCTAGTTCACTCCACTCATTCTTCACTCATGTGCCCTATCTTTAGCCCCTACTCTCACCTATTCTTGGCCACACAAATGTGCCTTACATGTCTATATAATCAAGGCTCCTCCTCATTATCTATGTCAAATTTTTGTAGCATCAACATACATACTCTCTCTCTCTCTCTCTCTCTCTCTCTCTCTCTCTCTCTCTCTCTCTCTCTCTCTTATTATTCTTCCTCTCTTCTTCTAGCTACTCTTTCTTTGTGCAACGATAATCATTGTACCCATTTTTGTGCTTGTCTATTATGGAAATATCAACCCTCTGGTGAGCCATTAATAAATAAGTGTTGTGCTTGTATCGAGCTTTCATTTCTTGTCAGTATTGTGTCTTTACTTTGTGCATTGATTAGTCACTCACAACCTCTTATTGTGATTAGTTTGGATCGTTTAAGTGGTTTTCTTTCCTCTTTATATCCATATTTCTCACACTAACATTGTAGGGATCCTTCCAAGTGTTTATACTATATTTTTTCCTAACGTCTTGGGAAGTTTTACATGTTTTCCAAGAGAAATTGGTTGTTGTTATTTGTGTTTCTTTTGTATAAAATCAAATCCAAATCAGTAGTGAGGTACCTAGGGACTCCCCATGAGGTTGGCATGCACCATCCCAAGCTGAGAGGAGGTCTTCCTGTGACGATTGGGGCATTCTCTCCTTGAATTAGCCACTTTTCCATGACTGATTTTACACTTATATCAGATCTGATCGGAGGGTGAAAAAGTATGCTAACAAGTCTCCACTTCAAAGTGTTCATAAAGATTGGATTGATGTGTCTGGTGTAACGACTATAATATGTGATCTCCACGAAGAACAAAAATGGCATTCAAAATGTATACAATTTTTTCCTTAATAGATAATCACAAAACTTGACATTTTAGATTTTTCAAGGGTCTCTACAAGATTGCATTTATGCATGGAAAATCTAGACAATGGCATTTAAGCTTCTATGAAAGCATTGAAATCAAACCATTAGAGCTACACGTAAATTGTTAATCTGGTTGTTAGTTGTCTAACATGTGTCTCCTTGGGAAATTTTGGAATACTTAATAAAATTAGGATAAAATCTTTCCCACTAACTATAAGATGTGGTGCTAGTAAGAGCATATGGGTGGGAGCATATTAATATTGGAAAAAATGGGCTAGGGGACAATAGTAATATTGTGAATGTTCTTCCAAAATCCTTTTGGGGAAAGAGGGATGTGGTCTAGACTACGGTTTAGAAGTGGGTGAGTGACAAACTTTGTGAGGTGTCTGATAGTCTAAGAACCCCAACATGGGGGTGCCTTGGAACTTGAGAGAATGTTGGTTGGGAGGAAATTGATTTATGCATCATGCATTTTTCATAGAGTGTTATACATAGTTGAGTGACTTCTATTCACTGACAATGACAGTGTGAGACCCAACAACAATCATGTATCCTTTAGGCCATTACACACACACAATGCATGTCTAGAATTAATACACGTCAAATCAATTAATCATATTTCCAATAATCAATAATCACAATATGATCCTACTTGAGCCACATTGATATACTTGTGCCTCATAGATCACATATGCCAACATTTACATAGATTGTCATGCATGCATGATGAGTAGTGAGTTGTATTCATGCAAAGCCTTCACATATAATAACATCTGCTAGAACAATAATTCAAAATGGGATTTTTTATGCTATATAAAATGATCAAGAAGGCGGGGAACTACACTAATACCTCTTCTCACATGGTTCACAATATTTGAAGTTTCAACTTCTCCTTCTTCTCATCCATGGAGTGTTTTGCAAATGAATTATATATATATATATATATATATATATATATATATATATATTTCAAGTAGAAATCAAAATATACATAAAT
This sequence comes from Picea engelmannii, assembly GCA_009831015.1. Lineage (NCBI taxonomy): Eukaryota > Viridiplantae > Streptophyta > Pinopsida > Pinales > Pinaceae > Picea > Picea engelmannii. Next base: position 527,815 of record ML776574.1, read on the forward strand.
CATATTTATGTGTCATTCTAGTACTCCTTCAAGTCAACGAATTTACACATATCTACAGGGAGGACAATAGCGAGGCAGATTCCCTCTCCAAGCTTGCATTGCACATGCCACCGGGACAGCTACGCTATACAAAGTGGGTGGAAGGTCAAGCAGGGCCCACCATCATCATCAGACTTTGATTTTGCATTGAACTGTATCATACAGCTTCTCCTTTTCTGGTTGGCTGTCAATTGTGGACCTGTAGCTTTGGTTCATATGCCTTTTTTGACTATGGTCGATTTGCCGGATTATCTCTATACCTATTCAGCCGGGTGGCTATGCTTCTGTTGCTGTTTTTTCTGGCTGTGGTATTATTTGCCGAATTGATGTGCTACCTTCTGCAGTAGTATCTTTCTTTGAGTATCCCTTTGGCGGAGATCGCTGCTGTACATTTATATATCCTTTTGAATATATAGAGAATTTTTTCATGTGGAAAAAAAAGTCAACGAATTTGCTTGTATCTACATGATTCACTAATTTAATATAGTCGTTCATTGGCACTTGGTTTAAAACTGCCAAGTTTATATACAACACAAATCACAAAAACAAAAAATATAACAAGTTCATGTAATGTGTAGCTTCTCACTTTCAACAATTTGCATTTATTCTTCTTCATCTAAGGGTGAACTGAAATGAATTTGATTGGAAATGAAACTCCCTCAACCTCTTCATCAATATACATCACCCCCTCCTACAATCTTAAGGCATCTTTGAAAATCATAACTACTTTCTTATTTAGTTCTTTGTATACATGTTGGAAAAGTATATTTTCACATTGTACCCTTATCTCATTGATTATGTCCATAATACGAGTCAATAATAGGTTTTCCAACTTATAATTTCATGTTTCCCATTCTACGATGTGCTTGGAATCACCCATCATCTGAAAATTGGTAAGACCTCTTTTTGTTGCAATTTTTAACAGCCATACTGCATATAATTTCACTTTGTTATTAGCTATTTTCCCCATAGTTTCTTTAAATACTACATAAATATTTTCTTTTAAATATATAATGTGATATAACTCAAAAGGGGGCATATATGGGGGTAAATGTATATGTAATGGGGTAAACATGTATGCAATAGTAGTTAACCTAATAAAGGGTCCATATATGCATTGAGTGAGAATATGTATATATAGAGGTCAATATAGTCATTATTGATAGGAACAAGTAATTTGGATATATGAATGTATTGAGGTATTTGGAGGAGCTTCTCCTATTCTTTAAGGAGTTATTGTGTAACTCATTTCTATTATCTCTTTTGGAGTTGCACTCCACATTCACATCTTGTATATATTGTGTGTACTTGGTTTATTATACTATTTCAAGGATTTGGTACATAACATTTTGTATTAGAGCGATCATTTTAGTAAATGGATCAAGGACATGAAAATAAAGGCGATGCATAAATTCAAGAGTTAAAAGAAGAAAAAAAAGAGGTCAAGAGTAAGGATGAAGATACTACTCGAACAATTGAAGAGAATACTACCAAAAGGCTTGAAGAGGAAATATGCAAGAAGGTTGAAGAATATCTAAATATGGATGATGTAAAATAAAAAATCTATTCTAGAATTGAAGAATGACATAAGAATTTGATGGATGAAATCAACTTGCAACTTCAAAATGAGGAGGAAGAAAATATTCAAGAAGGTCACTAGAAAATAATTGAATAAATTGAGCTCTGACTTAAAGATGTATATGTTAAATATGATGGTATTATCTCAAAGGCTAGAGTAATCAAAGACCAATAAGAGAGGATAGAGAATGGCATTGTTTATGAAAAAAAGATTGATGATATGGGTGTGCAAAATGAAGGAAAACCATCAAAGATGAAACCATATCAACACCATCATTTCAAATATTTTTTCCAAGAAAGACAAGAAGATCTACATCAACATTACCACAAAACAAGATGGAATAATCAACAATATTAATAGAACATTACACCACATAACCATTATTTGATAGGATATTGTAAGAGACCAATAACTACAACAAATTGGGGAAGTCCCAACAACAATAGATATAATCAAATGAAATAAATGTATGCAATAACCAACTATCAAGGATTAATATATTAAATAATTGAATTTGGATGGATGGATCGTCATCGGTGACAATATGAGAGTAGGAATATAATGAAATCTTATTACTTGGTTTAATCACATGTAAAACCCTTAACTAGAAATATTTGGGGACATAGATTTTCAAAGGAGGATACTATGATATCACCCCAAGGGGGGAATATATAGGGGTAAATGTATATGTAATAGGGGTCACCTAATAAAGGGACCACATATGCAATGAGTGAGAATAGGTATATATACAGGTCAATAGAGTCATTATTGGTAGGAACATGTGATTTGGATATATGAATGTACTGGGGTATTTGGATGAGGTTTTCATATTCTTTAAGGAGTTATTGTGTAACTAATCTCTCTTATCTCTTTTGGAATTGTCCTTCACATTCACATCTTGTGTACATTATGTGTGCCTAGTTTGTTATGCTATTTTAAGGATTTGGTACATAACACAATGCCTCTTGTTCCACATGTACTTGGTGAACCTTGGCAAGCTCCATCGAAGTAGCCCCGTGCCTTTGTTTTATCAATATGTGGATATTTCTAAATTCTTTGGTTTTTCATCTTTTTGGGTTTCTAGATTCCTCCACATGCATATATAATTTGGTGGCCTACTTGTATAGGAAGAATCTCCTTATTTTGAAAAATTGTTTCATTTCTCATTAACTAAATTGTCTAAACCAATACATGGAAAATATTTGTGTTCATATACAACTTTATCCTTATACCATCCTTCAAGACATTCTAAAACAATTCCCTCCCCCGACTTTCTTTTTTCATTTTTTAGTTTCAATGCTTCAACCAAACTTGTTTTGTATAAGGAAAATGCACAAACAAGTTATCAATTGATTCTTCAACTTTTATGCATAGACTACACCATCCAAGACCTTTCCATGTCCTCTTCTTCTAACTGTCCCAAGTGACTACTTTATTTGATAACACAAGCCATATGAAAATCCTTGTTTTTAATGGGATTTTTAACTTCCACAAAGATTTCCACCACCATGTCAATTGGGTTTAGCTTGGGTGGTTGGGAGGAATGATTGTTATCCTCCCCACCCAGGTTCAATTCCTAAAAGTGGCATGTTGAGCTCTTAAAGAGTATATTATTGTAATGGCTTCAAGCGTTGTTTTTGACTGGTTTTGTGCCCTAAAGATTCTAGGGTTTTCCCTGTGTACCATCCTCGAAATGAGGGGAAGTAGTCAAGGGTTTTCCCCGGGCTTTGTAACTTGGAAAAAAAAGCTTCCCACCACCATATCTTCTCCCCCTCCTCGTCTTCCTTCATCCTGACATCATACCCTATTTGTGTTGTATAAACTCCATGCAAGATTTGGTTTTGACGATATAATTTTATCTTCATCTACATCAACTCTGATTGCATTGTTCTTAAGAATGGATATATATAGTTTCCATTATTTGGCCTCTCCTCCTTGGATTTCTAGCTATTTTTGTTGTTTTCCAGCCATGATTCCATAGTGATAGATACTATGATTTATGCATCTACTAGCTTGTAGATCTCAAGGTTAGAAATAACATTTTTTGAAGGCTTGGATAACCTATAGTTACCTATACAATCCATCCATGGGTCCTCCCTAATCCTCATTATATCTTCCTTCCCTACCTTCCACACCAACCATCTCCCTAACAATGGAAGGGCCTTTACTAAAGCCTTCCAAATGACCAATCCTCCCAAACCTTTTCACTTCACATCTAATACAACCCTTTATTGATCCAAGAGAAATATATTTTTCTTCCATCACTTTGCCCCACAATCCTCCATTCCTCATCATTCTCCATAAGCTTTTTGCAGCAAAAGCTCATCTAAACAAGCACATATTCTTTAAAACCCACCCTCTATCTTCTTTTGGATTTGCAAGTTTTTTCCACTTCACCAAAGGAATTCCTTTTCCCTTTTCCCTGTCTATAGAAAACTAAAGTAATTCTTTCTAATGTTTTCCAACATACCTTTCAGATTGTAAACTAATGGATGCCAATAAATAAGCATCCCTTCCAATACTCACTTGACTAGGGTCAATCTACCCCCGTTAGATAACCACCTGTAACATCGACTAGTCACTTTCCCTTGAATTTTTTCATAAAACCGATTCCAATCCTTTTCTCTGTAATCATTTAGTTTAAGAAAAAAATCGAGATATTTTAATCCATTGTCAAAGCTTGAGTGAGTGGGAGGAAATATTTGGGAACATTATCTTTCTATACCCTCTTCCAAGCCATTAAATAAAATTGAAGACTTGTGAACATTCACTTCCATCCTAGTTGCTTCACTGTATAAGTCACAAATTTTTTTATATCTTTCTACTTCCCTAGCTGATCCAATGTCAAATAGTATGACATCAATTAAAAATAATAAATGAGACAAGGATAAATAATTCACCAGTTTGATTCCCTTTATAGTTCGTTCCCTTTTAGCTACCGAAACCATTCATCTTAAGCCTTTTACCCCCCCCAACACACACATATATATGAATGTCAATTCTTTTAGTATTAAGACTAGTAACCCTTTAGAGTTCCTTCCCTTTTAGCTACTGAAACCATTCGGCTTAAGCCTTTTACCACTAGCATATATATATATATATAT
>ML776574.1:532586-560238 GCA_009831015.1 Picea engelmannii
TGTGGGACAAGGGACCCCCCTCCGCCCAGCGATTTGACTAGTAAAGTCTACGAAGGTATACATACCCTACCCCCCTCTGGATTTGAACCTGTGACCTCTTAAGAGGAAACACATGTTCTTAACCATTAGGCCCACTCAGGCTATATATATATATAAATATATACATGGATGTCAATTCTTCTAGTATTAAGACTAGTAACTAGTACAAAGACTAGGAATTCTATTTTAGAGTTGTAACGTGGAGTATTAACCCCTCCAATATTCTAACACCCACTAGAAGGACTTTAACCCTTTATAGATTTCTATTGCTACTCTTCTAACTGCAAGCCCCTACCTTAACTTTTACTTACTCCTTGCTATTCTTAGACTCATTGGGAACAAAAATCAAACCCCTATAGGAAGTAGTAGTCTCTTTAAAAGATTGAAAGGATTAAGTGATGAATGTAGGATCTGTTCCTCGAAAAGATGGTCCACTACTATGGATAAGGTGGGGTGGGGATGTGCTGGTGTTACAATGGGGGATCCTTCTGTATAAGAGGTTAAAAGCGGTCAAAATAGGGTGAATAATGCCTTCTTGTGGATGAGATTTGTTTAAATCCTTCTGCACGGGTCCCTACCTATATAACTGCAGATGTGGTTTTGAAGGAGGTGTTTGTTGGGTACCCCAAGTCTATCCTTAAAGGTGCCCTATTTTCTATAATGGGTCCCCCCTTTATATATTGATGACTCCATTTTCTGAGTTGATAATTATGAATACATAATTACATTATGTATATAGTGTGTTTATTTAGAGGTTAACTACTATAGTTGAGGCACACTGCCTCTTTGCCTGTAACGAGGGATAGCGAGAGGATCCATGGATCTATGATTGGGAAGCATGGGTATGATAAAGATAGGGTTCGGTCCACTTCGTAATTCGATTGTGGGCATGACTTGAACTTCTTTCCTCTTTATCCCCGACCGACATGCTTAATTAGAGATAGGGGGAGAGCATCAACCATCCAGGCACCAAGGGGCCACTATGGGATCTCAAGGACTCCCTTGTTCCAACCTCGTTCCTAGCCCATCAATTTTTTCACTCTTGCATGAAACCCCTATTAGGTTTAATGCATATGGTTGAGAGGAAAAAATGTTGCCCTTCTCACCTTGCTTATGACATGTTCACTCTTCATGAGCCAAATTGTTTATTGAGTCTCTCTATAAACCATAAAAAATATTCATATCCAAAACTACATGTAAAATAGATTCAAAATAAGCAAAGACATTTAAATCATTAATATACACCATTACTTTCTCATTATTTAATTTATTCCAAGGATAAAATGTTCGAACATAATTCCTAGATACAATAATACCAAAAATTCAAAAACAATATGCCTCCCTACAAAAATCTTCAATCTATTTCAACCCCTATCTTTAAATAATAACTTTAACTAATTAATACAAATAATTATTATTCTTTGAATATTTTTCTTTATCCCAATAAACCAAATCTAAATCTTACCATATATGTAATTTTTTACTTTAATCTCTTAAAGCATATAATATAAATATAAACTATATTATCCTATATATGGGATTAAAGCATATAATATAAATATAAACTATGTTATCCTATATAATCATTTATAGAATGAATACAATATATTCCATTATGTTTGTGTATACCCTACATCAAGTACATATACATCCACAACTTTATGTTGACAAGATAAAGGGATTACTACCCACTCACCCATCCAATAATTCATGTGGCTCATACTATTCTATCCCTGTCGATTTAAACCAACTAAACCATAGTCATGGAATACCTTTCCTAAGGTTAATAAAATATACCCATGGTTTAACCCTTAAGCAACGAGAACTTTCTATTTCTACCATTATCGTGGACATCACTATCAAGGCGGCGGGGCCCTTGTTGCCACGCGGCGAGGCCAACTGTTGCCACGTAGGATCTACATCACATTGCATTATCAAATTGTGGTGCAATGGCGTGACTCACAAGTTTCGTAAAAACAATTTTAAATTTTATTGGTTGTTGCAACACAATTCCAAATATAAAATGTTTAACAACAAATCAAGTATGTTCCCAAGGTTTTACGTTAATGTTGATTGGGTTGTGGTCCATTGATGTAGTGGTGTGATTGATAGATTTTATTAAAAAATATTTAATAATAAATTAAATAGTACATTTAACAGCTAAAATAATAGATAATATATTAAATTCAAAATAATGTCTAGTTTGTGATTTATTGTTTTTATGTACGAATTTATTATTGATATAGGTTTGATTTTCAATGTATGTGTTATAATTTACTTTAGGGAATTTCAGGGTAACACATTTTAAGAAAGTGATTCACTTAATGTATGTGTTATACTTTACTTTAGGGAATTTCAGGGTAACACATTTTAAGAAAGTGATTCATTTAATTGAGAAATATAAAGTTATTTATATAAATATATTTATAAATTGTGATTAAAATTAATATGATATTTTAAGATTATATAGTAAATTTTTTTGAGTTATTGTAATTTAATAAAATAAGAAGTAAAAGTTTTGATTGATTTAGAATTTTGATTAATTTTTTTTTTTTTTTTTTTGTGATTTGTGTCGATTCAAAATAAGTTAGAGATATATTCTTTACATAAAATTTGGATTATTTTTGAAATTTCTACTAAATGTCATTGTAAAGAGTTTTTTATTATAAAAGTGGCTTACTCCCTTTTTGTGGTAAGAATCTTAACAATGAATCCCAATAATCTAGAACTAAACAACATCCAATCTAGTACCTTCAAACCTGTTCTGATTTGACACTCATATTATACCTCTCATAATCTAAATTGGTTGGATTATGGTGTAGTGTTAGGTCAGTTGAATTTTGCTATTATATTAAAGTTGACTATCAATGTATTTGGTTATAATTGTACTTAAATTTGGTATAATTGTACTTAAGAATCTCCAAAGCAACACATCTCAAGGGAGTGACTCCACTTTAATAAAATAATAAAAAAATTAGGTTCAAAAAAGAAAATGTCTTTATTTCCTTAATGCAATTATATTCAACATTTCATGTACTTATAATTGAGAATCTCCAAAACAACAGATCTCAAGGGAATGACTTCATTCTAATAAAAAAATAAAAATAATTTTTTTTTTTTAAAACAATGGGAAATTTTTTTTTGTTTCCTTAATGCAACCATATCCAACAATCATTAGAACCTACACAACATCTCAGAGAAAAAAACTATTCAACTAAAAATAAACATCATCCAATCTGGAAGCTATATCGGTGATAAGGTATTCACTAAGCCATTAGATAGAGGACTAATCTTTTTCAACCTAAGTAGGATTATTGGTGATAAGGTATCCACTAAGCCATTAGATAGAGGATTAATATTTTTCAACCTACCTAGGATTGATAGAGCAACATACTCACTACCAAGGTCATACTCTTTTTCAAGACTAATAAACCTCCATGATGTTAGGGATTTATCACTGCACTGGTATGCCTCAGAGTTGATTTTTTTTCCAAGGAAAACCTCATGAAAAAGCTCTCAAACATTTCTTGCATTTTGTAGATGGTACTTTGTAGAAACTCATTGGCATGGACAACAACCCCTACCCTTACCTTGAGAGAGACATTGAGTAAGATATGCAACAAAGGTGGTGAGCGCAGAAAATCAATCCCAAGACCTTCTGCAAAGCTCAAAACACTTAACCACTCAAACTACCCTACAAAGCTACTTTGGAGTTGATTTACCTTTCATAACCTAAACTAAACAACATCCAATTTGAAATCTTCAACCCTATTTTAATCAAACACTATTCATATACATATTTGTATAACCATAACTAAACAACATCTAATCTAATCTAATACCTTCAACCCTCCTTTGATTTCACAATGAACTTACACATACTAATATCTACCTTCAATCCTCCTTTGATTATAGAGTGAACAAAATCTAAACTAAACAACATCTAGTTTAGAACCTTCCATCCTGTGTGCATATGTGAATACATATACATTCACTTTTAAAATCTAAATTGAAGAACATCCAATCCAATTTGATCTGGGACCTTCAACCTTGTTTTGTTTTGGCACTGTTAAGATACATGCCTTTCAAGGTCTGTGAGACGTGACTAGATGAAGTAACTAACTAAATAAAACATAAAACATGATTAGGCAAAACAGTCAACAAGGCACTGAGAGCAAAGCATCTAGTTACATGGGCCAATGTGGGTCATAATGGTCACCTTGTGATTAGAATTTTCTAGAAAGCATGCTTAGCGATTTTCCCCATGTCAAGGTGGGGAAGCGGGTGGAAATTAAAAAAACGAAAAAGAAAAGAAATGTCCAAAATTTGGACCAAAGTAAAGGTAGTGGCTGACATTGCTCCCCCGAGAGGACCACTCACACAGCGCCAGCGTGGCATATCCTCCTCAAAATTCGGACCAAATTGCCGGCCAAATGAAATGAAATGAGAGAACAGCCAATAGGAGCTCCCCAGTTGATCGGATCAAAACCTGTGGCTCTCGGCCACCAGATTTGATTCTCTTTGACACGTGGAAGCAACTTGGGGCAGAGAGAGATACACGTGTCCTTCGCGGTACCGTTCTTCGGCACCCTGGTCTGAATAGTCGCCTCAGGCCTGCCTCCTTCTACTCCTCTGTGAAATGCACGGCCAAAGAGTTTCGCCGAGGATTGTTACGGTCCACACATCCAGGGTTTTTAGGTATTCCATATCTAGACCGCGGCAGCTTTCGCTACCGGAGTTATTCGATTCCTCGTATTCTGTACAGCCAGGGACTTGAAATTTGGCCATTTTGGCCCGGAACTGACAGAGTTTCGTTCAGAGCTTTGATCCAGCGGGTCCCGAGTTCGCCCTCGGTTTCAGCTTCGCAAAGTGAGGTACTCTGCTCGAATCTCGCGTGGTGTTCGAATCCATTGAGTGTATATTACGGCCGGGGAGTTTCCTTTCCCGATTTTGTTTTGCTGCAGGAAATCGTGCTCGGTCTGTACGAGGTTTTGAGTTTCTGTTTATTTTCGAACCCGCGAATCGCGATCACGGCTATCTGCAGTGAAAGTTCTTTTTCGGCCATGAGCATGTCTGGCTGGAGCTTAGACGAGGTATATAACCGCTCTTAAAGGGCTGTATGTGTTTGCCATTCAATCTTTACTGTTAAAATTGAGAAATAATACTGTTTGTTTATCTTGAGACCCTAGTTGGGGGTATTGTACTCTGTTTTTCTTTTGGTTGCTCAAGCCCTTTTGACTGGAGAGGGTGGAACTCCTTGCACTATCAGCTTTACAAAGCAACGACCTTCCCTGTTCTGTGAAAGTCATCCACATCCAAGAAGACTGCGTTAGGATGGGACCACCATTAACAGGGTCTCCACACAGTAGGAATCAGTGTTTATTGCATTAACACGAGCTCACACTTCAGGAACATTTGGTCAATCGCATTATAACTGGGAGCACACCTGTCGGGTTTTGAACATGAGACATCATCATGGCAAGCACTCCAGCCCAACTTACCATTAGACCACATCCCGACCAGCATTGTGTTATATTACTTGGATTAATTAGTTTTTAGCAGATATTTTGATGAAATGAAAGCACAAGGGTGGGTTTTACTTTTGGCAGGACAGATATCGATCTTGCCCATTGCACCAGTGTTTTGATCCTCGAAGCTCTTCTAGTAATTAGTGGGAATAGTTCTGTGTCGGTTGGGTTATATCCTCCCCTGCAACATACATGGCAGGTATCCTATTCACTGGACTTGAAGACAACATGTTGTACAAACCCAATATCTAGAGGGGTAGACCAACCAAGCCACGATGAGAACGTGGGTGCAGACCAACCAATCCATGGGGAGAACATGGGTGCCTAATAAGCCTGAAGTTACATAATACATTTGAGCCTTGAACTTCACCGGTTCAAAATCAAAACAAGTAATAGCATGAAGGTGAAGTTACATAATACATTTGAGCCTTGAGCTTCACCGGTTCAAAATCAAAACAAGTAATAGCATGAAGGTCAGACATGATCATGATGTCCATGGGAGGATTCTGACATGAACTGTATAGTGAGTGGTTAAAAGTGATATATTCAATGTATATAAATCAGAGTTCTCGTTATCTAAACGCAGTGGAGACATGGATGATAAGAGTGGTTTTAGTTAAATAAATTTCACTGATAGCTTCACAAAATCATGGTAGCATCGATCGAAAAATTAGGAAAGAGTAAAACCCAAGGTTTTTTTATAAAAATGGTTTGCTTGAATTTGCAAAAGGGATTGGACAAAAAAGTGACAGGAGAAAGTTATGGAAAGTTATTTGACTTACATACACTGTTAATGCCATGATATATATGAATCATTCATAGTTATGATCATTGATTACACAAATGAGGTTGGGCTGTCATAGGTTGTTCCAAAGTCTCTGAGCCATCAAATGCCTGCAACAATAAACACAAATCTGAATGTGATTTTAAGGTTATAGTTTAGGAAACTTGTTTATGTTTAATTTTTAACTTGAAATTAGTTGTAATAGCTATGGACATGCTGGTCAACTACCTTTGACCACAGGACCACCAGTTTTCTTCTTTGCAAAAATACAGACAGCGTCCTCATGCAACTGAGGGAAAACTCAACAAATTTGATCAATTTTTTGGCTCCCGTTGATCACATTATCCAGTAAAAACTGCCTAAAACGCTATGAAGTAATGCTGTGTATTCTTGAATCTTTACTCTTTACAAAGTCAGCAATAGAGCTATGCTAGCAAAGTGCAATCTAAGTTTGAAGGTATGGCACTCTTATTGTTTTGGAACAAGACTTCCTATCATCTTCTTAACGCTATAATTAAGGTCCACAGTTCCAGTGTTGCATCTTTTTCAACCTGTTGCATAAATGACCATGAATGAGCTGACTGTTGCACTAATATTGATCAGACATCTCTTCTCGCTCCTTTGAACCTGAAACTCCGTCAGGCTTTTCATTTTTTGGAAGATAATATGGATACGTGGTACTTACTTGTAACCATTTTATCAGTGCCTTGGGAAATTGGGTTTTATTCTTGGAAGTCCATTTATAGTTTCATAAGTTTAGTTGCATTCTTCTCCTTTCTCAACTCAGGTGCCTTTCTATGGTTATTGCAATTCTCTGACTAGTGGAGCCCCTATTTTAAATTGGACTTTTGAACATCTTTGTTTAGATTCTGGGACAAAAGTTTGTATAGCATGTTTTCGCCCCCTTGAACCTGAAACTCCCTGAGGCTTTTCATTTTTTGGAAGATACTATGGATACGTGGTACTTGATTGTAACTATTTTATCAGTGCCTTGGGAAATTGGGTTTTTATTCTTGGAAGTCCATTTATAGTTTCATAAGTTTATTTGCATTCTTCTCCTTTCTCAACTCAGGTGCCTTTCTATGGTTATTGCATTTCTCTGACTAGTGGAGCCCCTATTTCAAATTCGACTTTTGAGTACTTTTGTTTAGCTTCCGGGACAAAAGTTTGTATAGCATGTTTATTATTTTAGCAATTATATGAATGCTTTCATAAAACTCCATTTAACAAATGCATTAGTTGCCAAGATTCACATCTCTCCGTAGTTGTTTCTCTTCCTTTTCCATGAACAACTGGCTCCACTTATGAGATGATTGAACTGTGTATTGTACCAGTTGTTTTCTATTCAAGCATTTAACAGATTGCATTTCTTTCACATTGTGCTGGACTACTACAGCCCGAACAAATAGGAATCATATCATTTCTTCTCTTGTGAGATTACATTCATTGGATATAAGATTTCACTAGTCTTTCCTAAATTTTTCTTAAGCTTTCAAGATCTTATCACTGATTGAAACATTGAATTTTAATGTTTACAATTATTCAGTACCTAAACTCTTTTTATGATTTTTGTGTTTGAAAACACCGCTGTCTTTTTATAACTATCCAAGTTTAAATTGATAATCAATAATTCAGGATCTAAAACAACGAGGTTATATTCATCGGAGTACAAATGAAAAGACAAGATGCAGGCTTCAAGAGGATGGCTTTCAAAAACTCAAAACAGACTCTATCACAAAAATGTCAAGGATTTCAGCCCCTATTCAAGATATCTATTAGTAATTTCTCCTTGAACAGTACTATAAACACATAAATCAAATTTATTATCAGAATTAAACAGGAGCAGTTTCCAGTGATAGGAATCAGTTCCCATCAGCCCAGAATCACCTGCATCATGGAAATGGCGATCCATTGGCATTTCTGTTAGGATTCTGCATTTCCATAATTCCAAAGTGAGTCGAACCATAGTGTTACTTACCTAACATAATAAATATTAATTATTGCAATCAAGGAAGTATAATGCATTCCAACATCTGTATTTTTAGAAGATAAAATGGACAAGAAATGGTTACAACTGGAATCAGAAAGACAATTGCAACAGACTATCAAAGGCCAACATCAATAAAGATCTCTTATCAAAGGATCAATGACCAATAAATGTGACAGTTCAATGCCAATATAAGATCTTACAAATGGTTCTCATCAAATGCTTCAAGGCAGAAGCATCATAAGGAATGAGGGAATGTTCTGTCCCCTCTACGGCAAAGTAAGGACTACTATTTACAATTAGATTAGTAATTAATAGGTTGGCCAGGATTGGGTCCTACACCAATAATGTTGGACAAATGATTATATAGATACTATTCCTCTCTTTCAAACACAAAATCCAGACTCGGTTAGTAATAAGTATATCTTCTAAATTATTGGAGAAGTTTCCTCCATTTTCAGATTTTTGGTTTGGAGATGTGTCTCCCCATTTTTGGATTTGTAGGGTTGCAGTTCAACCTCTATTATATCTCTGAAGAGTGATCCCAAACCCTTGTCCATTCTATTTGCACAATATTCAATATTTTGGTGTACATTTTATTCTTAACAATTCATATTTATCTGTGTTGGTATTTTTGGGTTATTTGCGCATTTGGACTCTGGAGTATTACATGAGCCATAATGTCACCCCTGAAGTGATTCCAGTTTCTCTGGGTCAAACAATATTTGGGATAGACCTTCTTGGCCTACATGTAAATCATCAATCTCTCTTTTGCATCTTAAAAAGCATGTTTTGAGACAGTCTGTTGTAAATTGAGGGTACTAGTATCTACTTTTACATTAGAATGGCATTTTTGCATGCTGCCCCACGCCTTATTAAACTTCTTTTTCAGATCAGATTTCTTCTTGCATGGTAAAGGTAAACGTTTCTTGTATCAAATTCATTAAGCCTTTCAAGTTTCATATAATCTTCCAAGCTTCCAATATTCAATATAATCATTCATCTGTAAAACTTAACCAAATAGTGTTCACTGTTGACGGATAGAAATCCATGATAGTTTTTCTTTTTAATTCTTTCAATTTCTGTATTCACCAAAGATTCACCAAATAATATTCAAGCCATATTTCCCTTAACTGAATTCAAATTGGCATTTGAAATTGTCAGCTGCCTCTTTCTATTCCTGTTCTGCCTCTTTTCCATCTCAGATTCCTTCAATGTATCAGCTCCTGGCTTTTATTTCTGCAGAGTTTTGTAAAATACAGGCAATTATACCTTTGATCAGAGCATTTGAAATTCGATGAGGTTCTTTCAAAATCAAGAGCAAACTTCTCCTGTGCAGATCCCTTGACCTCTTTCACTGTCTCCATCTCCTTCAAGGATCATTATTTGCTTAATCCTTGTTAAGGGATCTGTTCTCTAAACATTATTAACTGTCCTCTTAAATATTCAGATCCTCTCCTACTAATATTTTATTGTGGTGCTTGTTTTACCAATATCTCTTTTTAGGTACTAATGAGCTGAAATCTGATACAAAATTCAACTTGCTGTCTATGTTACCGGATCTGTCCTTCCTGGGTGCTGGATCTGTGGATCCAGATCTTCCAGGATCCGGCTTAGAAAATCCTGCTGAAATGGATCCTGAGTAGAAGATTTCCCCTGAAATGGATCCCAAGCTTTTCTGACCCCGCGTTCAGTCAAAACCACTTCTTTATTGGAAGATTGCCACACTATATGTTGAAACCCTACAGCCTAAAATGCATTAAGTCTATAAGAAAATCCCTTCCCCACATGAGCAAAAACACAACATAATTTATCTACTGGATGTTTGATAGAAGCGGTGATAGGAATTGAACTACAACGATATTGGGCAGCAGGCAATCACTTCAACATTATAGTTTTTGAAAGCTGCGTACAGATAGGTTATGGGTTTTACAATTAGTCCTTGATTCATAGAGTATTAGTTCTTTTGCTGCGTTGCGTTCTCTGTTCTCAATTTTGGTACTGTTCTTCAGTTCCTTGTTCATAGATTCAGATTTCTGTTCTTGCTTGTAAGTTTTGTTTTGTTCATGCTGTTCTGTTTCTGGTCATGCTTATGTTCTGTTCATGTGTCTGTTAACCCAGAAATGTCTTCTAATCTGTGGAAAGCATTCGCTCATGAACACTAGGAACAGGAGCCAGTAAAGCTCTTGAGGTTTTTATCTGTATCTTCACTATTATAGTGATTTTTGGCAATGTATGTAGTGAAGCTGTGAGCTTCAAGAAAACCTTGAAATATCCTTTTTGTTTAATGAATTTTATCTTTGCAGCCAAAAATGTTTCCAAGTGTTGATAAATTTCTGATTAATCCTTCTTTTAGGATTCCCTTACCCTCTCTTGATTGCTCAATTAAAGTGGTCCCCTCTATTTTATCATATCACCACTTTTTAGTGTTGAAGTGCTTACCCTAATAGCCCATTGTGTCCCAGGTTCCAACATGTTGTAATGTTTGTGAACTATTATAATATTTATTGTACAGTATTCTATGAATCATGATATATTTGATATTTCAGATATTAATTTTTAAATTGTGAAAATATTTTTATATTGTTTGTACTTGCTGTTTCCCTGCCATATCTGCATCCTGGCTTTTCAAAAAACACTGGTGGATCTGTATCTGTTTCCTGGTTACTTAGCTTGCTGTGCATTTCCCTTAAAAATTGTCAATGTATCAGTATGTAGAGAGACTATTCTTTTTAAGTTGTTATGACTAGGGCCTGAAAGATTCTTGCCCATTCCATTCAAAATGTAGACAAATTTGATGATAAAGAGATAATTCATCTCTAGCTGTGATTAGGAGCCTCTGGAGCCTCCGAAAGTGTCTTAGATCTCTTCCTTCAGTTTGATCTCCAATTTTTTTTTATAAAAGGTACAATTGAGTCAGATCAAGTGACAACTGTGTTTCTTTCTTATTATTAACTTCCTTTTTGTTGATATATTCTTTATGATTCAATTTGCACCTCCATGTTGGGAGGAACTTACCATTTTTTGATTCTTATGAAATGTCGAATGACGTAAATCTTGATAGCATTTTTGCTTTTGTTATCTTTGGTAGATGTAAAGATCAATAGAGAATTGCCTCTTAAAGTAAATTTTAATGGAATCAACATTGGTTTCAGATGGATGATATTGATTGGAATGAATTTCAACAAAGCAATGACCTAATTGTACCCGACCCCAGTGATGTAGAAGAAAGACAATGGGCAGTGAGTGGAAAACAATGGAACAAGTTACACTGTCAAAATTCTAGTGTCTTGGCTAAAATTGCAGGGTGGAAAATGATGGGGTGTAACAATTCCATTTCCGAAAGCAAGGTCGTAAATCCATCTAGTTCAAATAACAAGGCAGGGCAATCAGCTCAGTCACTGAATGTGGATATGTGGGATGTTCTCGAGGATGAAGAGTTGGCAAGAACAGAATACAATCCCATGTGTGTCGAAGCAGCCATGGGAATTGATTCTCAGAAGGAAGGAGTAAATGGTGATTACTGCAAAGATGTGAAACTAGAGTCAGTTAACCGTGACCTGATTCTAGGATATTGTAAAGAGGATCCTTTACTGGCAGATAGAGATGCAGCTGTAGTGAACAACTCATGCCATTTCTTACTGAATGATATCTCTTCACCAGAGGGTGAACTTGGTTTTTTTGGAGGGGAGCATAAAAATGAAACGAGCAATGGTACACTGGATTACTGTTGGGAAAACATTTCCAACTTTGAGGAGGTCGACAAACTTTTTCGGTGAGTCTAAGATTCATGTTTTGAATTTATTATGCGGCATTACAATAATATTTGAAAGAATCTAACTCTTCATTTGATTCCAAATCACAAACTGTGTTTTTTCTGTTTGACAGTATATACTATTTATAATTCAGTTGTTATCCCAGTGTTATTCTCTTCCTTATCAAGGGCTCCTGACTTCTGGATGTATTGTTATAGCTATTTTGAGAATCTTTGTTGTATATTAAAGTGTGTCTCATGTTTTCTTGTCTTGTTGGTGATTAGATACACTGAATCCAACCTGGCACAGGCAATGGATAGCAGTTCAGATGAATTAGCATGGAACACGTCTTTGTCTTCTTCTAATAGTCATTCAAAGAGCATACAACTGGGGATGGCTTCATCAATCCCAGAAGCAAGGACACCCAAGCAAACATCAGAGCAGTATGAATTAAAGATGAAAAATGTCCCATGTGAGAGTCCCTGTTTTCTTGTTCTTAATTCAAAATGTGACTCAAAGATTGACAATAGCCAGTGTAATGACCATACCTCGGGTCTAAATGAGCATTTGAACGAGTCATCTTCAAGTCACATTCTTGCATCACAAGGACATGCACAGAATGAATCTGATACCTTGTGGCAAAAACAGGTAGCTAAATGTCTCTGTCCATTTATCTAATAAATGAGTGATAATTCTAGTTGGATAAATATATTGCCAATCTTGCATTGATTGAATTTCTTTACTTGATTCAGGAGATTGACACCTTCATCATTGTATATTATTACTCTGCTATTTAAATAGACCGGTGTCAAATATCCTAGGATGCACACATGTGTTTGATTTAGAAGAACCCACTCTTGCCATATGGGGCTTCTAAGTTTGTCGAATATGCTGAGTTACAGCAACAAAAGAATAGTATGAGGTTTGAGGAACCTGTAGGATCTGAGTCCAAGGGTCCAAAGGAGCATGCCACTATCTCTTGTCAGTATACAGACAAGGTAAATGGTTGGAGATTGTGTTTATCAAATCAGGATATTTAAATATCTTAACTACATATATATTCTATTAACATACCATAGCAAATGATTTCATCACTTCTTTTGTTTTGCTTTCATTCTGTTCAAAGGAAGTGATGGAAACATGATTAGTGGATCAATAAGAGTATTCATGACCAAGAAACATTTGTCAAAGGGGTTATAAGAGTACATGTAGATGCTTGGCACAGTAAACTGAAGATTTCTCATGGTTCATGCAGAGCTGGTAGTCTATGACTTGTCATAAACTCTAGCCCGCTGTCAATAAAGTGGACTTGTGCGTGCTATGATAGAAAGAATTGATTTTTCTGTGACAGAGTAGACACTTTCCTAGATATTGTAAGATGTAAATGTTGTATGTCAGGTTTCATCCCATCGTCAAGTGCAACAGTCCTTAGAGAAATTCTGATTTCTTTATTTGTCGATTCCCAATTCTGAAACAGAACTGTCCTTTGGTGGTGATAAAACGGTTTTATAGTCCACTGTTTAGCAAATTCAGAGACTGTGTATATATGTATTTATTATTAGCTATTCTTATTCTCTTAACTTTTAAGGTGATAAGAAGGAAACAAATATAACTGTGTACCGCAAGTGTGAGCATATTTAGAGAATATGCATGAAATCTGTCTTTACTGAACAGTGGGCTTCTTAAGTTCATGTCAGTACTCATCCATACAAAAATAGAGAAATGATTTATAGCAATCAAGTGCAACTTACAATTGATTATCCTGAACACATTGCAATTAGCATCTATTTCAGCTTTGGCTTTTTATTTTTATAGATCCTAACTTATGTTATAGGAAACATGTTTATTGAAGTTTCTTGTGTTGGTTTCTATTTATTTCAATATCTGCTTCTTGTTCACATTGAATATCTTTGTGCAATGTTATCATATGGCAGGTTGATTCAAATCTGTTGCAGACAGGGATTTCCAATGAATTCAAAGAAAAGGTCCAGATCAAATCTTCTGACAAAAATGCTTCCCTAATTTCTCATGAGGTATTTTCCTATCCTCCAGAGAAACAGTCTGCACATGCAAAATTACAGAGTTCAAAATCATCAGATCTACAAGCTTTCCCTTATCGAGTACATGTCTCACTGAAGAAACAGGGTGAAACTAATTTCACAAGACTTGTGCAGCCTCAGGTCCCATACATCCATACAGGCTATGGACATCCTTTGCCTCATATGCTTATGATGCCATCCTTATCCAATCCAAGATCCCAAGTACAGCAATCTTGTCAAGCCTTTGCTGCCTACCAGCTTCCAGCAGATATGTCAAATCAACGATGGCCTGTTAAAAGGCCTTCTGAAGTGCTCTGCAGTTCTCCCATCATGATGCCACAAGATAAAATAAAAAAGCCAAGAGGGTGCAAACAAATGCAAGACATGATGGCGGTTGATCATAAAGAGCAAAATACTTCAACGGATTCCTCTCTTCTTCAGAGGCATACACAGAATATGCAATATCATCATGCAAAAGTGAAGCCACGGGAAGAGACAGACAGAATTCCACTATCATCCAATGGAGGATCAGATCAGCAGGATAATTTATCTAGGGGTCATGAATCAATCCTTGATGATAAAGATGGTCCTATGGAAGCAGCAATTCTTCATCAGCTTCAGGCTTCTGTTGCTCAGGTAAAACAATGAAATTCCTAGACCTTGTCCATTTCTTGCAGGAAGAATGTGGCGTCAAATTTTCAAAATAAATGTCACTTTCTTGTATTAATAGTTAACATTTTCTCACAGCTGTATATTCCAACAAGGCTATGTATACGAGATGCTTTGTACCGTCTGGCTAGGAGTGCAATGGAACGGCATGATGTTAGTGATACTAAAAGTAGCAATGCAACTAGAGGAGATCATATCAGAATGGGTCATCCAGAGGCATCTAGTAGCGATTACCAATTACAAGATGACAGGTTGCATGAACAAACTTAATCAGTAGTATTTTGAACTTCAATTTGCATAGTGTTTTGAATTGACATTAGAATTAAGATGGTATTTATTTGATAGTGCATCTTGTGCTTATTCTAGTTCCAGTTATGCAAGCTATTTTCCCATTGTATCTTAATCTCTGTGATTGCCATGTATTACCCATTATTGCACAAAATTATATGATATGACAAATTTGATAACATTTGAATTTGTCTAGCTGGCCGCATGGGATAATATGGGCCAGTTCATCATACTCTTTATTTGGATAACTAGGCACAATCTTTGAGAAATTGTGATACATCAACTACTATGAATTAACGAAACAAGGGACCAAGCCCATAACACTTCCTAGTACTGGGAAAAATAAGGACACTTGTCACAAGAGGTATGGCTGCTCAAATAATAAATCTCACAAACTGCATTAAACAAAAAGGCCAAGGCTTCTGAACAACAACAAAGAACTAGTGATGATAGTGAAATCGAGCTATATCCGATCCCAATCCTTCAAATCCTCAACTAGTTTTAATGGATAAGGATTATTCTACAAGTAATCACAAATATCTCTCACACAAAACTGCCAAATCAAAAACAAGTGAGCTCTGCTCATCATTTATAATGGCAGTGAAAAATACCTCATCTCTCAGCAGCTGGCCAAAGAGCTTCAACTACCATCCTCAAAGCATTCCAAGTTCCCAATCTATATCAGCCTGGATGGGTGAAGGAGACAAGGCAACCTCTGCTTGTCACATATAGGTGCTCCTCTATTTTTGTTATAACTCCTTTTATTGATACAATTGGTTGCAATGTCACACCTGTTGATTGTTGGGACATCATTCTTGGCACTCCTTGCTATTACAATGTCAAGGTAGTCTATGATGTCTTCCATAGGATCTATCTACTTGATAAAGACGCTAGAATTTATAAATTTATCTCCTCTTCTCTTAATTACTTGCTTTCTGGAGGAATCATTGTCAAACAAGCCAACTTGCATAAATTCATGGCTTTTTTGTCTTGTATGGCAAATCAAAGTACAAAATGTAAATAGGTTGTCTCTTGCTGCCTCAAAATCACTTTTGGATGCCTATGTTGATGTTTTTGAAGAGTCCAAAGCGTCCCTGCCCATGCAGGCAATACAACATTCCATCAAGCTTGTTCCAGGTTATCAACTGCCAAATCAACCTCTTTATCACACCACAAACATGGAAAGTGTCAAGGTCGAATGCCAAATCCAGCAGTGGCTTGAAGAAGGAAAGGTTAGGCTTAACTCTTCTCCTTGTGGTTTTCCAGCTCTTATTGTTCCTAAGAATGATAAGAATGAGTGGAGACCCCACACAAATTACAGGGCAGTCAATAAAATGAGGGTAAAAAGCCATTATCCTCTTCCTGATATTGAATTCTTATATCGACTCAAAGGGGATATATATTTCATAAAGGACGATTTAACTTTAGGGTATCCTCAAGTTTGCATGGACTTTGAGACATCTAGAAGACAACTCTCAAAATAAATTTTGGACTCTACAAGTTGTTGGTCATGCCTTTTGGCCTTACCAGTGTACCTCCCACTCTCATGCATATTACCAATGATATATTTAGGCCTCATCTTGGTACACTTTGAAGTGGATTCGGGTTGGCCATTCTTATATTATTGTTAGTAGTAGGTTTGTTAGGAGTCAGCTGTAAGCCAGAGTAGAGCGCTGAGAGTGTAGACTGTATTCTGTAATTTACATGTATTGTACTTAGTGACAATGAGAAAACAATTTCCCTGGTGACTGCAATCTGGTTCTGTTATGCTGTCTGAGAATTTGGTGATCATCTGCAAGTTTATTATTGCATTTCTGTTCTGAGCATGTTGTTGTAGATTGTTGTGCAAAGACTGTGAGAAAGTTGGCAGATTGGGCATGACATGTCGTGCCCCCTGATTGCATTCTTTTCAGCCACCTGTCTTCTATGTTATGAAGTTTCCATCTCTAGTTTAGTTTAACAATCATTGAAGATCTTTTCATAATTCACCCATAAAGAGCACATGCGTTATACCTAAAAGTAGGTCTACCATTTATCCAGACCATTTCTTTCACCTTGACTTCTTGCACTCAAGGCCACTGTGAATCCATAAGGAGCACATGTGTTATAGTGTTATACCTAAAAGTAGGTCTACCATCTGTTCACACCATTTCTTTCACCTTGATTCCTTGCACTGAAGGCCACTTTGAATCTATCTCCTAATGTAAAACAACAGTAATGGTCATAATCAGGTTCTCATATTATTTACGCAGCAACACTATTTTTGATAGATCTCTCAAGGAATACTAGTCTCCTCTGACAGGGTCCCAATTTCCAAATATCCCCTCATGAAGACAAACCCTTCTTGGTAAGTAATTTCACTTTACTTCTAGAGTGAAGGGCAAGAGATCTCACTAAATATTTGAAGCGCTTCATGCTACCAGAGTCCAAATCTCTGCCATTACAAAGTCACTAAGGTGCTGGGAGCTCACTTGCCATGCTTTCTAGATCTTTTTCAACATAGAACCCTGAATAACAAAGTTAGAACAATGTCTGCAAAACTGAACCTCCCTTTGAATCTAAGACATGAGATGCTGCCCTAATTCTGTGTTTAAGAAGCACCTGTCAATGGGCATTGCCCTGAAGACACCTTACAATCTATTCAGCAGATGGCGCCAAACCTTAGATGCATATATCAGTCAGTTCCAAATCCACTCTATGCTTCTCCATTATGTGAATATTCTGTAAATGGAAGATAGACCCTGCCTCTTACCTGGTTTTCCCCATAGATAGTTGTGCAAAATGTGCTCCAACTTGGAATAATCAGAACTTAGAAGCATTTGGGAAACCAACATGAAGAGTTGTAGACATGTCCATTAGCCAGAATCCCGGATGCCACTACAAGCTTCCTTGCTAGTGAAACATCCTTAAAAACCACTTGTCAGGCTTGGTCTCAACTTAACACCTAGCCACATACGTCCTTGAGAGACACAATGACGTTGAATGGGATCCCCAACTATTTTACAAGAGTCCCCTCTGGTGTATACTTCTAGGAATGGTTCAACCCGTCTGGTACAACATCTGAACCAATAAGCCAACATTTAGTTTGATGATCACTGATATTATTGCCATATGTAGAACAGACCTCCAAACATTACACTGTGACAGTGACAGATATCTGGGATTAGCTCTGGAGGGAGTGCTGATTCCTGAATCATCTGCAATATACTACATTCAGCATTTCTTGTACCCATGGAAGGAAACTTTCTCTAATCTGTCCTTGAAATCCAGCTGCCTGTAATCAGTATCCCATAGCATCTGCAACAAATACATACACTAGTGGAGCAAGTGGACATCCCTGTTGATTGACCTCCAATTTCCAAAAGGCAATGGGATTTTCCATAACCCATTGACCTGGAATTTAACCAATGCTTTGGAGAACAAAACACTACAGCTGCTCTAAACTGGACCAAACCCAAGACAACACATCATGTCCAAGATAAATCCCTCTCAATTCTGCAGAAAGCCAGGATTGCATTTCAACAGTGGAAGACTGAGTTTCATCAGGAGCTGTTTAAATGGATTGAAAACCTATACCAAGAGAAGATTATAACAAGGCCTCAATTACTTAGCAAAATCTTAGAAATCCAGTGCTGAAGTCCAGTAACAGTAACGTCTACAAGCTTTACATAAAGATAATAAATAGCTTGAATAACAGAATTTGCTGAGGTGTATTTTGTTTTTGGCTAGTGATAGATTCTGAGATATCAATGTCTCCAGAAGTATATTTATAATTATTAATCGTTAAAAAATATTTTTCTTAGACAGATTTTGATTCAACTTAGACATGTTGGTCAAACAGAAACTTCTACTGGATAGAAAATATCTAGTTAAAAACCAAATGTTTCACTGATTGGAATTTGGTAATTAAGATAAAAGGATCCAAACTTAATACATTGTTAACATAAATTATGATTTTCTAGTTCCAGTTAAAAAACAAAAGTTTCACTGATTGGCATTTGCCAATTTGGTAATTAAGACAAAAGGATGCAAACTTAATACATTGTTAACATAAATTCCTATTTTCTTGTTCCATTCCATGTTCTCAAGGGAGAGTGTGGACTTTGAACCAGAATTCAGGAGACAGCACTTTCTTTTCCTTGTTGCAGACTTGAAAGCTTTTTATATTTTGTTAATTGAATCTGCCAAACTTGAGGTGAGGAATGGCTTCACCTATAGTTTGTTTCTACATACACTAGGTTAAACTGATTGCAACGGAGTTGAACTCATGAATAACAATTATCACTTTTGTTAGTCTACTAGGATATTCAATAAATGCCTCAACTGTCTCAGATAGGTTTGCTAGCCATTCCCATGAATACACGATGCTGGTCTCTGGTAACTTGCTCCTCATGGTTCTTGTACCATTTTCTAATTTTGGAGTGGTTAATACTCTATTATTTAGTCAACTTATGTTGCAGAGTTTCGTGAGTCTTGTGAACGGGCATTAGTATGAAGATCCTCGATTGATGTCTTAATCTGAGAAATTGTAAATTTTCCATTTGCTTGTGAGTCGTGGCATTTCAATTGTATTCTCTGTGTATTTTTATCATGTTTATCTATAACTGTTCAGCCGATTTGAAAATGGCATCATGTCTTTCTTCAATATGACTTTGTTTCTTCTTGCATATACTCCAGGATATTGATGAAGTATTGCACATTGCCCTATTATTGTGGTCATTTATTGAACATCAATAAAATTATCCTATATTATCTTATCTCATTGCATTGATAATATTCTTTATTTCATATGGATTATACCCAAGTTCGGTGTGTTCTATTTTGTTGTGCTGGTTTTATAGTATTTATGTTTAGTGACGCAATGGCTATTTCATATTCAAATTATTCCCATTTGTTCATAAAATGGTTTTATTTGGTCTATGTGGACTAGATAGAATTATTGATATCACTACTCATCACTTAAGTTAGTCATACTCAACTGACATCCGGGCAATATGTTGTGCTTTAAATGCAGGTGTGATGGATTTACCAACTTTGAAACAGAGACCAATGCTATTGATCGTTCAGTGGCTCATTTACTCTTCCACAGATCTGCAATGCCTTCAACTGGTGGATCATTAAATGCAACAGAATTTCCTAGTGCTCAGATTTCTCAAACAGCACCGAATTCCTGCTTATGGCAGCCCTCAGCATTGCATGATTCAACTTGGCTTGGGACAAATACATTGACCACAGTGCAGGCCCCTATTTGTGGTCAAGTTCTGACACCTATGCCAGACTCTTGCATTGGAGCTTGTAATCAAGGTATAACTAACATGAAAGGTGGTTCTTCGTTGACTGGAACTTGCAGTGCATCTTCTGCTGTTTCTCATTCTCATCCTAGAGGATGTGGTACTTCGTCCTCTGGGGATCTCCATGATACTGGAATCAAGTCTCTGTCCAGACACCAAGGTGCTCAAAATAATAATTATGGTTCTTCTGATATGAATTATAATATTCCTGCCCATACAAATGCTGTTATGGAGAATAGTGAGGGCTTTCTGTCACAATATATGAAGAAAAGTGAAATCTTAGAACCAAATAATGGAAATCAAGCTAGACAGGAATCCTTACAAAATATGGATGTTGAGATACGTGACACAAATTTTGATATTCTGATGTCAGAAGAAACTTCAGAAGTGGGGGTTAATAAAGAACTCTGTGTGAACTATACAGAAACAGAAAATACGGATCATATGACGCACCCAATCTCTCCACCAGCTCGTATCATGCTAGTCCACTAAGTAGAGTAGGTAGAGCAAGTTATAATTAAGGTAGGAGTTGTTCTTTGGTGCAGATGCTTTCAGCTCAATCCAGGGTGCACGGTGCAGAGAACAACAAATTTGTAAATATGAAGCAGTCTCCAAACCATTGCCAGCATTTTTCTTTCTTTTGTGCTGAGTGCATAAATGAGGAAAATAACCTCACAGGCAGGTTTAAGCAACTCATTTTTAGTGAAATTGGAAGGATGTATATTTTATGATCATTGCAGATGATCGCCATATTTCACTGGGGTTTCAAGGAACATATGCCAGGGATTACAGTTTGCACTTTGCACTTGTGGACCAGATGAGTTCTTGAACCAGTCCTCAATTATAAAATTTCTCACATAGGAGGATTGAGAGGCGAGCCATGTGTTTGTGTAAAATATAATTTTATGCATAAATTTCAAAATGATTTCTTACTTGAGATCGGAATAACAAAAGTGTCATGATGTTTGAGATATCTGGTCATCTTTTTATATGGAGCTTCTCTTGTGCTCCTTTCATATGTTACTTGTGCTTATTTCATATGTTGCTTCTCCTGTTAATAAGCTGGTTTCCATTTTTCTCATTAGAAATCCCTATATGTTTTTGTGTAATTTCATATGTTGCTTTTCCTGTTAATAAGCTGGTTTCCATTTTTCTCATCAGAAATCCCTAATGTTTTTGTGTATTATTGGTTATGACCCTGTAGTTATAGCATTCTACTTTAACATAAAACAACTTTCGGAATGGACTTTGAGATAATTTGGACAGCAGTGTTGCCTGTACTGCAATGCTTTAGTTTCTGATATGTATGAAAGATCCCTGTTTAAGATAGATGTTTAGATATACACAATCGATTTATTATGATTTCTTTTCAAACACTACTAAATTCTTCTCTTTTAAAGAAAATATATCTATTCTATTTTAGCTCTAGTATCTAATGCTGTAGCTTCCAGTGCTAATGTTCATTTCCAATTCATAAATGCAGCATATTATTAATGTTGCATGAGAGCCATTTCAAAGAAATCACAGGGGTTCTCCAATGGTTTCCACAGGTTAAAGAAGTTCTCTCTCTCTATAGAGGTACATGCAGTTGTTCCTAGGGGTTTATGGCTGAGAAATGGCATAGGTCAGACCCAATTCGAAGTTCATACTACATTCTTGTGCTGTGAACCTTCTCACAGGCCTAGGCCAATTCCTAACAAGTGAGCAATGGATGGAATCGAGCATTTGGCTCAATGCAACTCTAGTTTTTAGCTGTAGCTTCCAGTGCTAATGTTCATTTCCAATTCATAAATGCAGCAAGTTATTAATGTTGCATGAGAACCATTTCAAATCAATCATAGGGGTTCTCCAATTGTTTCCATGTTCTCTCTCTCTCTCTCTCTCTCTCTCTACAGAGGTACATGGGGTTGTTCTTAGGGGTTTATGGCTGAGAAATGGCATAGGTCAGACCCAATTCGAAGGTCATACTACATTCTTTTGCTATGAATTCTCTCACAGGTCTAGGCCAATTCCTAACAAGTGAGCAATGGATGGATTCAAGTATCTGGCTCAATGCAACTCTAATTTGTAGCTTTAATTTCCACAAATGATCTCTCTGAACCTATCCTTCGCTTTAGGGGATATCCTTAATTGGCTCCTTGTTGTTTTGAGGACATTGCCTCCTGTGGTCTTTCAGGTAGAGGTGATGTTTGTATTTTAAGGCCTCTCTACTCTTGCAATCTGAGTATCTGCATTGACCATTTCTCCTTCCTTCAGGGACTCTTTGGATTCCCCTCTTCACCCTTTCCCCCTAAAAGGGGAGATTAAGAGGGTGATTAGGGAAGACATATCGACAATTTATCTAGTTACTTGGATTTCTCCCTGCCAAGCTCTGAGCCCTAATCCAGCCTTGTATGTAGAACATTTCTTACAAATTATCAATTTTCTTGTTGTTCACCCGGACCATCTATGCCAACATCATAGTCGAGAGTGCGTACTTACCAATTTCAAGTCGATACAAATCAGCATATGCCATTGGAAGATAGCATTGGAAAACTATGTTCTGTGGATGGTCGATGATGAGGAACATTTCGTTTCAATTTTTTAGGCATCCCATTTATTACGAATCTGAGGGAGATTTCACTATCTTACATAAACTTAGGGTGATCCTTTTACCTTATATTATCCTAACTAGAGATGCTTAGCCTTGTTTCTTAAAGAGGTGGTTTCCTTTAGATGACAAACCTTGTGCTGCTGCCCCAGATCTACCAGATTGAGCACATCCTTCTTTTGGTCCATCTCGGCTAATTGAAGTGCCAAGAATCAAGTGGATATTGGAGATATTGGCAAGGACAATAGTAGATTGGTTAGAAAATGCTCCCTTGCTCGAGCTGCCCCATGACTCACTCAACATACTAGTTGTAGTGTTCTACATAAAGGGGTTGTTGCTTCCTCCCATGATGAACACATTTTTTGTGAACATGAGCACACCACCTGATTCTTTCCCTATATTGGGAGTTTGTTGACCTTGGATGTTGGGAGAGCTTTTGTGAGAAGCTCTTGATTACCTCCCTTAGTCCAATGGACTCCTATTAGTTCAAGCCACTCTCCAAATGACATTTTCAAGTTAAATATTAGTCACTTCATAGTGATGATAAGAATATGTACTTGCCCTTTGATTCGGTTATTGGCTAAAGATTGCTCGTCTTTCGTGTTAATCCCATGGTTTGGTTAGTTTTTTCTTTGTATTGTGGCAGCACTTGCTCTTTGTCTTCCTCTCCAACATTGTACTTTGCTTTATTGTCGAGGGTTTACCAATTCTATGATTAACCCCATTTTTATTTCTTATTATGTTATTTGTATTTGTTTCTATGTTATTTACTATTCTTCCTTCTAGGGAGGAGATGGTTTAGACATTCTTCATTTTGTTATTATGACTTGTAATTTTTTTTCGAATCCCATTGATGTAATTTGATCATTAGTGAACATTAATACAATTTCAATTTCAGCCTCAATTTCTAGATTATCAATGTAAAAAGACCACCCATTCCATGATGTAATATCTAGTTACATTTGCAATTTAAATGCAATTAATATAACTTTGAAGCTTGATGTAACATCTAGTTACATTTGCGATTTAAATGCAATTAATATGACTTTGAAACAAAAGCATCAAAGGGAAAATCTAAACTAGGAAGATTTAGTCCTCAACACATTTACAAAATCAACAATAGGAAGAGTTAGTTGTCTAACACGTTTACAAAGTCAACAACAAATTTGTAAATGGTTTGACAACTTCAAGAAATATATATTTTAAATTCCTTTAAAAAACTTTAAAATTAATGCATTTGTAAATGGTTTGACAACTTCAAGAAATATATATTTTAAATTCCTTTAAAAAACTTTAAAATTAATGCATTTGTAAATGGTTTGACAACTTCAAGAAATATATATTTTAAATTCCTTTAAAAAACTTTAAAATTAATGCATTTGTAAATGGTTTGACAACTTCAAGAAATATATATTTTAAATTCCTTTAAAAAACTTTAAAATTAATGCATTTTTAAGGAAATCAAAGTCAAAATATATAAAAATAGTATACAATCTTTTTATTTTTTAAAATGATTTGCATTTTCTTTTCCAAACTCTTGGACTATTGAAAAAATGAATGTTTTGCAGACATCCATTCATTAGATGTCAAACATAAAATTAATTGGTAAATATAAAAATAAAAATGTTATAAAGATAAGACTTAAAAGCTTTTACACTATTTAAAGGTTGTGGTGAAGTCAACTTGCTCCCCATGCTTCAACCGTGAAGGAATTTATAAACCTTTAAACTTCTAAGTTATTGTTTTTACTTAGTAATAAACAAGGAAACCCTAACCTGAGTGTAACGAGGAGAAAAACTTATTAATAATAGTAAATTATTTTCCTATGTTTAACAAGGGGAAGGGGGCATGCACCAATCTTAAATTCCCATCCCATGCAAACATTCAATGAGATATTAGACTTCATTAGATCGAGATAACATAACTAACATCTCTAATCTCAGGAGTTGTTTGAGATGAAAGCTTCATGCATGGTTTTAAAGTTGGAGCCTTTTAATAATGGAACTTAGATATAGACAAGATGATCAAATTAATTAGGATAACCTACTACAACTTGTCAAGATGACCATATCAAAGCATAATTGCGATCTACATACAAAACCAATGAGACTGTACTTAAGGGAAGCCAACCCAATTGGGAGAGAGATGATCGATAACACTTTCCTACCTTGTTTTCAGAACGACTTGGTATTTCTTTATAATTTTGATGCCAATTAAGGGTATGGGATCTATTCCTACAATAAATGTGTAAGTTTGACAACATAATGAAACCCTTGATACCAACTAGTGCATATAACTACAATATAGAGAAAATGTATTCCTAGTGTTAGAATATAGAAGATTGTGTGCTCGTTTTATCATTGACGATACCCTCGTCACCCAACCATAGGTCGAAGACACCCTCCGAGCACCTTAACCTTGACTGAGAATTACTTCAGAAGCAAGCCCTAGGCTAGATAGCCAAACAAGGTGTAGCACATCTTCCTCCAAGGATAGCGCACCAACAATAACTGATCAGATAGTCCAAACCCTAGCCAAGAGATAGTCCAAGCCAAAATTGAAACTGGTTGCTGCAGTAGCTGCACCTGCAGCTCTCCTCCACATGTGCGCACCAAACTGGGAATTGCAGTGCGCACCAGTTGCTGCTCTGCAATTCTGAGATGTGTCAAATGAGAACTGGTGCCCTATATTTATAATGGTTCTGCCAGATTTGTTGGGGCTGACTTCTCCTTCTGGGTACATGTCTATGCAATATATTATTATTCTTTCTGGCCGACTTCTTTTCTTGGAGGCTAATAACCTAATATAAATTTTCTTCTTGAGCCGACAAGACTTCTAGGGTTATTAGCCAACTCATTAGGGTTTCTCTTGCTTCCTGGAGTCTCCTATTCTCGTCAAGTTTACACGTGGAGGTAAATACCTCCCACAACTACCATAATATTAACACTCCCTCCTAGCTAGAGAGGTATTACAGGTAATGGTCTTGAGCACAAAAACGTACCATTTACCCGGTAGCATCAACATAGTCGTTTATACTATCTCATGACTAGATCATGAGCATCACCATCACCATCAGTTGCATCATCTCTCGAAACCATACTTCATCTGAGTAATTAGACATGATGTTGGATAAGTCACCCATACCATAGAGTGATACAAGAGCTATTCTTATAATCTAGAAGAGTAAATGCTCTTGAACCGTTTTCCGTCTGGAAAATCTCTGTTCATCATTCGTCTGGATGATGATGATGATCTCCAATAAACTGTTGATAGTTTTCACGACAATTAGAATAAAAATAGAACACAACTGTGTCTATCCATAGTAGTACATAACTACAATCCAGTGGTACACTACCACACCAAGTAACACACAAGTACTTGATCAACAACGTATAGTCACGAACAATGGAACATATCCACCACAGTAGTCTTCATCTACTGTCATACAGTCTTCATAACAAACATCTGATAGCAACTTGCATAGAAACAATGTTATGATATAAATTGAATCATCTAGGCCAATCTTTCACTCACATCTGTGAGCTCTGAAAGAATATCTGCCTCACAAACAGTGGAACATATCCACCACAGTAGTCTTCATCTACTGTCATATAGTCTTCATAACAAGCATCTGATAGCAACCTTCACAGAAACGATGTTATGATAGAAACTGAATCATCTGGGCCAATCTTTCACTCACATCTGTGAGCTCTGAAAGAATATATGCCTCAGAGTAGAATAATGAGATATCTGGACTATTCTTCTCAAGCAAGGAAGAATAACTATCATGTCTTCTGAACCTGGACCATTCCCCACCCTGGGCCATTCTTCCTACACTAATCAAAGTGCACCCTGGAGAGAATGTATAACCCTAAGGAATGTTGAGCCTGGACCATTCCCCACCCTGGGCCATTCCTCCTACACTAATCGAAGTGCACCCAGGAGAGAATGTATAAACCCTAAGGAATGTCTGTCCCTGATTGCTGAGCCCGGACCATTCCTCCTACACTAATCAAAGTGCACCCTAGAGAGAATGTATAAACCCTAAGGAATCACTGTCCGGACCATTTCCTCTGTTAACCACAAGAGGAAAAGACTGTCTTGCATCAACCTCCAAAACAAACCATTCCTCATGTTAACCACAATGAGAAATCGTTGTCCGGCGAGGCGGGCCAGTCTTCTTGAGTAATCCTCAAGAAGAGAGACTGCCCTAGACCACTCCCCATGTTAACCACAATAGGAAGTCATTGTCTATGATACATCAGCAATCAGACTACTTCCCATGTTAACCACAATGGAAAGTGATTGTCCGTCAGAAGTCTCAATCCACTTTCCGAACATGAAAGCATCTGTCCAAGATGGACTATTTTTCAAATTTAAAGATGGATGTCTTCAATAATGTTTTCAGTGCTCCCTCCTAACCTGGAGAGTCATTTCTTCCTTTTTCAATAAGAAGGAAGTTGTTTCCACGAGCTCCAGCTTGAGTACGCAAATTCTTTCATCTTGGATAGAAGCTTTACCAAAATGTCTGCTTATCTACTCATCTGTGGAGATATGTATTGGAGAAATCATTTTCTCCTTTCTGGACTTCATCATGGATAATGTAATGCTTGATTTCAAATGTACTTTAGTCTGGAACACTGTGAAGGCTTCATGTAGATCTGAACAATAGAGTATATCAT
>ML776574.1:578438-596851 GCA_009831015.1 Picea engelmannii
GAATTTGTGAAGGAGTTTTACCATGTCCCTTTGGAGAATTCGGAAGAGGTATTGAATTGGTAGAAGAAGAAGAAGAAGAAGAAGATGGAGGAGAGGGTGGTGGAGAAGCACCATTCCCTCCATTTCCATTTGGAGTTTTATCATCACTGTCTCCCTTATGCTTTGAAGGGTTAGAGCCTTCACCTTGCAACCTTGTATTCATTTCTATCAAGATCTTCATCATCTCTCTCATTTCCATGACAACCTTTCTGAGATCTTCATATTCTGCAGGAACATGTTCATGACTCTCTTCATGAGCCATACTTGGTGAATGCTTCCTTGAAACTTGCGGTGATGGTATATGCATCCTCCTTGAAGGATGAGAACTTGGCTCTACAAGTTGACCTTCTCCTCTTGTGAGTTTCAACCTTGTGAGCATCAGAAAACAAAACACTTGCAAATAATCAAGTCTTCAAAAACCTATGCTCTAATACCAACTTGATCTAAAAATGAAGAAGACTTGTATTCTTGAAAATATTTGCAAGTAAAATTTTATGTGTTAAAAATGCAAATGGATCATCTTTGCAACACAACTTTTAATAGGATTTAATCATTCAAGATGCATATAAACAACAACATAATCAATGAACAAAAAACACATAACACAACAAATGATAAAGGAGTTCACCCCTCTCTTGGGTTACATCTCCTGGTCCAGCTTCCAATGGATCATTTGTATTATTTGCTCAAAGTGCTAAAAAATGTGCTTTACAATGTTCAAAATTCCAAATAGACTGCTCCAATGGCTTCAGAACGTCCAAAAACCCCTAGTTGGGCTTTTTCGGCACCTCGTTTGGCCAAAAATTGAAGAAGATAGGCTTCCTGGAAGTTTCTCCTTCAAGCTTGCAGTCTTTGCATCTACAAAACACACCTTCCATGGCTCAACCTATCCCACACGCTTATTTAAGCGTAAAAACCTAGCACTAGATGCAACCGCGTGAACCGTGCAAACTATAGGACAGTTACGGGCGTACCTAGCCCCTAACCGTCAAGGGCCAGGTCATATTGACCCATGCGACCACACACTAGCATAAATATGGGCTCCCGTTTCATAAGCCAATGGTCAAAGGCCAAATGGAGGTCGTTGAAATAACCGTTGGAACAAACATTAACCGCGTGTGCGCCCATACACTATAGCTGTGGGTCATATGTTATATAACGCGCGACCAAGGGCTGGGGCTAAGCCCCGACCCGATCGCGGCCCAAACCACCTGCATATTCAAACTTAAATATATTCCGTGCCATATATATAATAAGTAAAAAATGGTGGCGCGCCGGTTGGCGGCTCTTTGCTAAGTCTTTGCCCCTGCCCGGAGGTCGCGGGGTTGACTCCGACCAACGACATAAGTTTTAAACCAAACAATGGATGACACGTGGCGACCATTAACTGGGCCACGTGTCATCGTTCCATTCACTGCCAAACATGCCAAGTCACCTGCCAACTGTCCGAATTCCAGCCTGCCACGTTTCATACGGCCTGCCACGTCAGCGTCCGTACGGACTGTACGGATTGTACAGTCAGCAACCCTTTTTTTGCCTGTTTGTAAATTTGAACAGAACGCGATATCTCTCGCTCCCGACGTCCGTTTGAACCCAAACGAGTTGCGTTGGGTTTGCAACGATGAGGCCTACGCTCTCATTCGATTTGAAGTGATTTCGAGCACTTTGAATTTTTGAGCAAAATTTGATCCCCTGATCACCTTGGGTGCCATCGTTAGTCGTGGTTTCATAGACACTACCATGCAAAATGAGAGAGGCCAAGAAAGGACATCAAGCCCCACCTTATGGAAAAAAGGCCATTGGCATGACAGGCTAATTAGGCTACAATCAATGTTGGAAGGACAATACGATCACTCCCATATGCCTAAGGATATCTATACTATCTATCCTTAGGGCATCACATCACCATGAAAGTTGCTCAAAACCCTAACTCTCCCTTTGAAATACACATATCAACAAAATTATTTGGCTTGAATCTTGAAAGAAAAATTAGTCAGTGGCTTGAGGAAAATAATGAAAGGGCTAAAGGACAAGCTGGGAAAAAGAGTCAAATTTTTTAAATTTATCAACTTGCCACTCTTAGATTTATTGTTGAGCATTATAGAGATATAAAATGATCTCATTTATTGTTTCATTGATTTTAGAAAATACTTCAGCACTTTGCTTAAAGCCAAGCTAAGGAAATTAATGGAATAAATAGGAATCCTGCATGAACTCTATAGTGTTATGATTAGGATTTAGGAAAAGTTTGTTACTAAGAAGAAAATTAATTGGACATTAATTGAAATATGAGTATTAAGTAAGGGTTCCCTCTTTCTCCCACCTTTTTTTTTTGGCATTTATATCAATAAAACTGAGAAATGCTTAAAAGAGGAGGGGTGTAATGGTATTAACATGGTTGAGCTCGTTGCCATCCTTCTCGTATATGCTAATGATATTGTTGTTCTTGTTCTTGCAAAATTTATTGAATATCTCCATAAACAACTCAAAGTTATCCAAGATTGTGCAAAAACTATGAGCTTAACTTAAATATTGATATATTATTATAATTAAATATAAGAAAAGAACTTATCCTTTAATTTTGTGTGGTGATAACACCCTTGAAGAGATTCAATCTTATAAATACTTACACATTGATTTCAATTCCTATTTAAATTGGAACCATGGTGTGAGAAGAGAACAATTGAAGGTTGGAAACAACTTATTGTTCTCTTGAAAATAAATGAAGAAATGATGAACTTATGGACTGAGATAAAGAAAAAATCATTTTCAACACTTTAGGTATCGTTATTATTCTTTATTTCTATGAAGTGTGGGCTTGCAACGTCCCTCATGAAACTTGGAATAAACTTGAAAAAATCCAAAAACGTTTCATAAACTATAATTTTAAAACTAAATACAACACTCATCCCATTCTCTTAATTGAATGTGGATGCCATTCCATTAATTCTAAAACCATGATAATATATTTAGAACATAAACATAAATTGTGCAAGTTGAGGAAGAACATGCTCCCTATTATTTCTTCTAGTATGCACAATAGTCACTGTATGCTTAAAAAATGTTGTGTTAGAGATTACAAGGCTTGTCTTAACTATTGAGACATAAAAGGAGAATATAAAATTAATAATATTAAATCTTACATCCCTACAAAGTTTACATCCCTACAAAGTTTAAATATAAGACCTATAATGACAATGAAATCATTAATAAGAAGAAGTTGAAATACTATAAAGATTATAAATCCCAATTTTTACAATTAATATTATTTTTCCAGCATTATGAACTTAAAGTAAAAAATAAATATTACCAAAATCAAGACCAACGCTCATGACCTCCATAGTGAAACTTGGTTGTTCTAATAACCCAAAACAACTTGGGATAAACGATTTTGTAAAATTTGTGATGCAAATGAGGTTAAGCATGAACACCAATTTGTTTTAAAATGCTCTATCCTTAATAATATAAGACATAATTTTACCTAGTTTTATAGCTTAAGTATTTTTGAGAATGTCCTCACTTATAAACACCATAAAAACTTTTATACTTTCATTTCCACCCTACTTAAAAATAGAAATGCTATGGTAAAATGCTTAATCTGATTCCCTTTACTTTGGTAATAGACCTTATTAGTTTTGGTTTTTGGGAGTTATACACATCATCATCATCGAAATAAAATAAAATGTCTTTGAAATTAAAAATCATTAAACAAGAAGAATTCCTAAAAGTTCAAATGATAAATTTACCACCTTCAAATGATTGAAAATAAAAGAGGAAGATATGAAGTTCATAAATGATAAAACTTGTTTGGACCTTGTAAATGAATATATCATAATGCTATAAGATTTAGTACATAAAGTCTTAACAAGAATTTTTTTTCGAAGGAAAATCTATGTTAATGATTGTGATCTAATACATAAAGATTTAATACGAATTTTTTTTCCAAGGAAAATCTATGTCAATGATTGTGATTTAATAGGGACATTAAGACATACAACAAAAACAACTAACTAAGAAGATGGACCCCAATACCTCTTATGTAAAATTCAAAGAACTCAACCACTCGAACTAGTTGATTAGGATAAAAATACCATATATATCGTAATAAAATATATTGTTAATATTAATTTATAAAAGTGGTTTATGGAGTACACTCATGAATGAAATATGAATAGTTTTGAGTATCAAGCTTGTTTCAGGTTGATATGTACTTCTAGATTATGTAGAAATATGAATAGTTTTGAGTATCAAGCTTGTTTCATGTTGATATGTACTTCTAGATTATGTAGGGAAAGTAAAAAAAGTATGCACTTCTAGACTATGGAAGTAAAAAATATAAAACTATATTATATTGTGTGAATATATAAAATGTAAATAATAATTTTAAAGTTTTTAATCATATAAAATAAATAACCAAATAATTAACTAATTTAATTTATAAATAAATTATATTATATATTTTAATTTATATTTCAATTTATATATAATTTTAATTTTAAAATTTAATAATTTCGAATTCACTTATTAAATTAATAAAATATATTAAAAATATCATAATTTTTCTAAAAATAAATCATTAAACTATTTATTTATTAAAGATGATAATTTTCCTTAAAATCTTTGAAAGATGATATTTTTTTCTTTTAAAACATTCAAACATAGTTGTAAATGATAAATGAAAGATATTTGTGACATCTTAATATATGCATATGATTATGATAAGTGAGAGAGATTTCATTCATACATATATATATATACATACTAGTTTGTGATTAAGAAAACGCGACCTAGGGGCATCTAAGTTGTCAAAATCGTCAAAATCACCTGGTATGTTTGGGCCACACCAACTCTTATCATGTCTAATTTTTTTAGTGTCTCCTCTCAATAATGGTGGATTTTGAAACTGAATCACCACACAGAACAAAGTCCATCTAAACCGATCACTTTATCCAAATTTGACAATTGATATAACTTTTTAAACTTTTTTATTGTATTAATTAATTAGGTGTTTTAAAAATAAGGTTTAAATTATTAAATAATGATATTAATTTATTTTTCTTTATTCTCTCAATTTTTTTATCTTTTTTGTTTTCTCAAAAATTTTAACATTATTTATTTACTCAATATAAAAGAAAATCAAATTAATATCATTATTTAATATTTTAAACAGTATTTTAAGAAATATATTACCTAATTAATTAATACAACAAATAGGTTTAGAAATTTATACCAATTATATATATTATATTTTTGAACTAGTATATGGATTTATAATCGTATGCGTGAAGCACAAGGATGAGGAGGCCAATTTGGTTCTTGGCAATGGGGTCTAGCTGAATGAAATCACCCAGATGAAAAGTGCCTCCTTGGTGGGTCATTTTTTCCAGCCTCCGGATGGCTGGGGAGGCCATGTGAAAATGGACCAAGGCACACTTTTTCCCTATCCTGGGATATGAACCCAAGTGTCTAACACTGGAAAAAGGATAGCTGGCCTAGATAACCATATTTGTGGCTGACAAAGGCAAACTCTTGCTGTCTTGATGGAGCTAGGGCTTGCAGGCGCCTTTTCTAAAGAAATGGACAATGGATTTTAACGCCCGAATGGAATGGATAGCCATCACCCCAGTATGGGTCCACCTTCCTAGCCCTCCCCTCATAATTCTCTGGTCTGAGGAGGTTTTTAAGGAAATAAAAATTCCCTTGGCTTGTTCTATAAAGCAAACTCCTCATACAAATCCACAAGCTACACGAGGATGATAAGAATTTTGGTCAGTTTAAATCTCTTTGGTGGTCTTGCAGATTCCATTTCAA
Source organism: Picea engelmannii (assembly GCA_009831015.1). NCBI lineage: Eukaryota > Viridiplantae > Streptophyta > Pinopsida > Pinales > Pinaceae > Picea > Picea engelmannii. Next base: position 584,289 of record ML776574.1, read on the forward strand.
TGCAATTAGGTAAAAACAACTACCACCAGAGCCTAGACTATGAGGGAATTTGTAACACCCCTGTTTCCCTCAGCTTGTAATTAATCATAAAATAGGATTACCATGCTAAGGCATGTGGACAATGTAATGTATTATTGTTAAACTGCCCATAGATGACTATTGGGGGTGAAGCCTTGAAGTACGAGCCATGATATCTATAGAGGAAAGAAATCAATTAATGAAGAAAGGACCAATGGTTGAATTATCAACCACCCCTATCAATGGAAGCATGGTCTAACTACAGGATGTCAGCTCGAAGTACCACAAAGACCTGCAGACCCGAGCTTCCTTTTGACAAAAGGAACAAGACAAGTCAGAAACCTTCCAGAGGAGGGAAGGTAAGATACATTCAGAGACACAACAAGAGAGGAGAAAAGGGAGATGAGAGCACAAGATCATAAGAGAGATGTGTGAATCCAAAGGAAGTGCCGAGAACACGGCTTGAAGGACCCGAACGCGAGATTGATGTTGAGGAAGAATTTGATAAACCTCGCAGAGTCGCTGTGACAGAGAGAGTTTCTCTGAGAGATGGCATAAATTCCCTAGTGATATCATGGCTTGGCACGGGGGTGGCCAGAGTGCTAAGAATGAATGCCTCTGAGCCTATGGTTGGTTGGAAAGGCGCACACCCATAATTAGTTGGTTGGATGCAACTTGTAATAGAAAAGTATTCTCATACCCTGTGAAATTAAGTTGTAATTATGTAATGAAATGGGATATACTGTGAATGACCCAGGGATGTGTATGTTTACTTAATGGTTATATTGTATCTCTTTATTCTTGTTTAAATTGTGTATTCAAGCAAGTATGGATTGGACATGTTTTGTATTCGTAAATGCTTGTGCCCCATGGTGGCTTAAGCTAGAGCCACGAGCTGTGAGTTCGTCGACCTTAGGTACAGTTTCATGTATGCATGTTGACCCTCCTAGTCGTTCTGAGTCCCTTGGAGGACAAAGTTTGTTAAGCTTAGGAGAGGTAGTGCAGATATGCACAGGCTCTCTACGAGGCAAGCAGAGACCGAGAACCACTTAAGTTCTAGACTTGATGAAGGAGCGCAAGAGTTGTGCAGAAGATCCTTCTAAGTGTTAAGTCCAGGAGAAAGAGCGCAACGTTCTTAAGTCCTTCATAACTGACGAAGCTCAGGAAGGATAGAGAGATTCAATTATCAAAAGGGAATATCCTTTCGTTTGGACGATGAATAGATGAGACCTGTTCAGGAGGATTCGAGGTCTGTCACGACTGTTAGATTTGAAGACGGAGCGCAGGTGTTAATGCCTTGACTCCTTCAACCTTCATAAGTTCGACGAATGTGGGTAATCATCGTGAAGGGGACAGATCCTTTGAAGTCCGAAACCCAAAATCGTGATGTGATCTGGGCCGTAGATCCAAGGATCTATTGGGACCCACCTTGACAATCAGATCTATGAGTTCGAAGTTCACGCGACGGAAGAATCACGCATTGGTGTGACTAAACCTCCGAAAGCTGAAGTCGTGAAGTCGACCTAGACCGTTGATATATGGATCCTACGGAACTCCCCTCATCCGTCCGATCCATGAGATTTGAGTTCATGGATTGTGAGTTAAAGTGGAGTTATCTTTTGAAGGTTTCAGAATCTCAGGAGCTCGAAGCTCCGGGAGGTCAAATTTCACGATAGTCAAGTTACCTGAACTATCGAAGTAACAAGAACTGTAGATGAATTAAGAATTTGACAGAGGGGATGGATGTGAACCGTTTAATAGGAGAAAAGGCCTTCCCTGTCATTATATCGATTCATACACTCACTGAGTTTCCAAACACTCTGGAGGAAGACCTGTGCAAGGAGTACACCAGGCCAACACTTGGACGGAGTGTTGAAAGACAATCCTTTGGAAGACGTATAAGGGTAGAATTCCTGGGGAGACTGGGCAAGTTCAAGAAGCTCAGAGGGGATGGTGCAAGGAGTATACAAGAGTCAGACTTGTTCCAAGTCCAGAAGCTCAGGAGAGATAGTGTTTTCAGAAACGTAGATGAGACCCAAAATCAAGGACTTGCAGAAGGATCAAAGGTCGAGGTCTTTGAAACATTTGGAATCTTCCAAGTCAGGGAAGGAGGCATACGCGTAGGAGGAGATTGGATCTCAGCCATTAGATCTGAGCGCGAGGACCAACAATTGTTGGATCCTAAGGAAAGTGCACGAGGCATAAAACCTTGAAAGTGCACAGAAGAGTGGACTTGCGAAGTCCCGAAGTTCCGAAACCAGTCAGAACTGTCCATCATCAAGGTTGACAAGTGGTAGCAGATCCGAGAGTTAGAGGATTTGAACATCGGAAGAATTGCGGGAGAGAAATCTAAACTTCGTAGGAGGCAAAGTGTGAAGTGACCTTGAGCCATTGGATTCATAGGACACGTGGCGTAAGATCCACAACTTCAGAGGTTTGTGGACAAGGAGGAGGATAAACAATCGAAGTAAATCCTGGCCGTTGATCTCCAAGGGGATATGTGTCAGGAGATCGTGTATTTCAGGTAAAAGCACTCCGGAGAAATGGGTGCATAAGATTTTGAAACTCCCGAAGAGCCGAAGCACCTAAGGACCGAAGAGTTGAAGAGCCGAAGGCCTCTGGACCGTTAGATCTAGAAGAGACGTGGCATAGATCGGTGGATTTCGGGTAAAGTCTTGAAGTAATTCATAACCATCAGATCAAGAGGATAGGTGGTATAAATCTGTATATTTTGGGTAAAGACCCGAAGAAAGCCTCAACCGTCTGATTCAAGTGGACACGCGGTAGGAATCTTCTTACTTCAAGGGGAAGTGAAGTTTGAGATTTGAGATCTCATAAGTCTAGAGACCCGAAGGAAATATCGACCGTTGATCGAGAAAAGGGCCGTAGGAATGTTGATCTAGTTGAAAGGTCAAACCCCTGAAGTAGAGACAGAGCTGTTGATTGAGAAGGAAAGGTGTCCGCAAATCATTGACTCTGGAAGATTGACGTATGAAAGAAAGGAAATATTGAGACTTGAGAATTCTGAAGTCCGAGATTCTGAAACAAATCACAGCTGTTGATTTGAAAGAGGTCAGATTTGATTTGAAACTTTCAAAGGGATAGATCTGAGCCGTCAGTTCAGAGGCACTGTCAATATCGTGAGATCGAAGGTCATGTAGCATTGTGGGGATTGGAGATGTGCAGACTTTAAAAATTTGAGGGCGGGCCGCAATCAAAACCACGGTTTTGAAGAAAGGACATGTGGAGGCTCGAGGATAATTGCAGGCCGAAAGGTAGTTTGGTTTAAAACCGCATTTGGCCGCGCTCGCAGTTGTGTGTTTGCATGAGGTTATCGCCCAAGGTCACCTCAAGGAGGGGCTTATTAGAAAAGGGGCTAGCGTCCAAACTCATAAATTCCCCAAACGCGAAGGGAAGGTCGCTGGTACCATTAGACCTGCACCCGAAAGTCGAAAGGGTCCGCGTTTAATTACAGAGCGAGACCATCAAGGTCTCAGAGAGTCATTTGGCTTCAGAATCAGAGATCCTTGATCGGGAGGTCGGACTGGTTCCCCGACTTTCCAAATTAGAAACCATGAATGGAGAATCTGTCCTTTAAGAAAAGAAAAAAGTTTTATGCCCCGTCGTGGGTGTGTTACAAATTGGTATCAGAGCATGGTTACAACACTTGTCCTACTTGGGCTCATGTACGAGTCGCGTAAGGAGGCATTGTTATCTGCATTTATTCCTTGAGGAGAAGGACTGCAGATTGAACCTGTGATTTTGGGAATTCTTGTTGAATTTCAACAAAAGAATTTCTTTAGCCCTTTGTCAAAGTGATAACTACTCTTACCGGAGTAGGGATATGTTAATTAATATTTATAATAATAATTGAATGTGGATAGTTGAAGGTGGCAGTGTTCTTTCAAGGGCAGCTGAAGCCCGAAGGATGGATGACCTGGTGTTCGTAACACTGCTTCTAAGCATGGGCAGTTGGAACTTCAAGCATTGATGATGGTGGATTATATAATGGTTAATACCTTTGTGGATTAAAGGAATCTAATAGGATCAGGTAGGATCCTTGGCAGTTATAGTTACTTCTTTAAATTAAAATCAGAGTATATAACTCCTCATGACCAGAGAAAAGTGAGATGGGAAAAACCCTATGGACACTAAGGCAATAAGGTTTTCTTGCTAGACATTGTCGCATAAAGAGGAAAGTGACCCTGGTTGGTTATTGTCATAAGATAAGGCAACATCAATACGAGATATCACCGTGAGATTAGTCTTGTAAGTGACTGAAATCTCAAACTAAAGGACACTAATGATGAAATTAAACTATAAAGCGAATGCATGAGATAAAAAGGTGCAAGAGATGCACCTACTTATACACGAATGTGTATACATGATCATAAGGATGATTGGAAGATCCTCGGGAAAAGGATATAGAAGCTTGATATGTCCATGTGTGTGAATGACATGGAAAAAGTGCAAGCAATAAGCTAGCATGATGAATACTTATCTATGTTTAATTATGCTTGAGTGCATGGGTTTAATGCATTGTGGAGCTTCCTAATATGAAGCTTGATATTAATACCTGTTAGGTATGAATGATATTAAACATGCAAGTGATGCACATGCATGATGTAGGAATATAGTGATAACATACAATATGGTTGCCCTGATGAGTGAAATATAAAGCAAGAATTGCTCTTGTCCAGAATAAATGAATACTATGGATGCATGGATAACTCCATTCCGAAGAGTCATGAAAGTTCTGTTCCAAATAATGTCTTGAGGGGGAATGTATTCCCTTTCCTCTGGAAATACTAATATAATTAGATAAAAAGGGTAAATAAGCAAATATACTCTATTGTCATAATAAGAGGCAAATGATTATGCCTTTGAGAATCACATGAGAAGGATTGTGAACAATCCTGAGTTGACTGATCTTAAAAGTAGATATGTAGGTGGGTTGCGAAACATACCTATGACCGCTACATGCAGGTTTAGGATTATGAATATGGTTAAGTACATCATGGATGTAAGTTAACAAAACCAGAATATGTATGGATACATAATTTGGGTACATGACAAATATGCATGTTTATATTCCTTATGGGATATTTGGTAAACTACTGAAGCTAACCCAAGGTTGAGGCCATCACAAATAGTGATGGATATGCAATAAGGAAGTTGCATGCCGAAGGAGTTCCCTGTGGAGGAACTGTGTGAAGACTCTGTCAGGAAAAAAAGGGCACAACCTTAATGACTGTTGAGAATTAAGCAGTGAGCCACAAGCTTACACACACACACACACACACACACACACACACACACACACACACACACACACACCAGAATCCTGGATTACATTTTGAAAAACATCATGTAATGAATAGAAGAATAATAAATGAATATTGACCATTCGGATAACTGAATACTAATGTACAGGATGCACAGGTTCATGATCCATTATGAACAAAAAAAAAAGTTTGCTATTATAGCATGTTGCTGTATTCCAAAAAAAAGGCTAGGGTGAGGCCTAACCAAGGCAGCTCAAGGAAAAGAGAAGGAAGATCCCAGCAGGGAGTAAATTGCAAAAGAAGAGAAAATACTGTGAGGCCTTAGAAATAACTCAGCTGGGCCAAAAAGTCCCAGGTGATGTAGAAAGAATTTGAAGAATGGGAGAGCCCTCAATTCTTTTCTTGCTGTGTATTATGTTTTTCTCTAGGATGAGAAATCTAGTACGCTGATGAAAGTAAATGTTTTGACACCATAGTGATGAGGATTGTATTATTGCAGAAACAATTAAGAACTGTCGATATTTCACTCATGAAAACATTAAGGATAATGTGATGAAGTGCATACAAATATGCTAGGACATGTCTGAAAATGTTTTATTAATTTAAATGCAATGGTACTTGCATTTTTAATTTACATGACAACTAATGTGTTTATGATGTATGTCATGTGTACAAAGAAATAGATTGGAAATGTTGAGAAAGACAGTTGCCAATAATGAACAACCTTAATCAGAGGATGACTATGAGAAGGTTCTTGTTGAAAGATTGTTGAAGGGACTTTAAAAGTCCCCATGGAGCACCACTGATGGGATAATATCAGAGGGGGTGCTAATAGAAAAAACAAGTATAAAAATGTTCATGCCTATGTGGCACAAGGTATGAAGGGATTGGGTGAGAATCCCTTATGAAATGTTTTACGGTCTTAAATTTTATGTATGAAAGGTTGAAAGGCAGATGTATGCCTTGGGTACCCAAGTAGGGTATGATTCAGGAAGGAGAACCTGAATGATGGAGGTGTGAACCTCTGATAGTAAAGACTGATTGTAACCCTCGGAAGAATTCATGAACTGATATGTCATGAATACATGGACCAATCAAGGAACGATCGAAAACAAAAGTGCTTATAGATAACACATTGCATGGAGTTGCTTCAAGGAAATGCATGTTTGCATAAAGGACAGACAATGGATTTCCCATTGAGGAAGGAGGACCTTCCAACATTTCTACTTACATTGTATAGGCGTTAGAGAAAACCAAATTTGGGTGGCCATGAGTGTTGGCACCCTGTTTATTAATAAAGGAAGAATGCTTAAAGGCATGCATGTGAAACTTTTGAGTCTCATGTGTACTGATTTGGGATCGTGATCATCCTGTAGTTGGAAGCATAGTCTTGCTGTAAGAATGAAAGAAAATGAATAAGCCATGTGGTGAATAGGTTGGTTAAATTCCAACACACCATGGCAAAGAACTTGTCATAAAGTGTGACAAACTTGAAATCAATGAAAGAGTGCGTTGGGTATGAACATGGCCATGAATATTGGCACATTTGTTAAATCCTTTGAAATGTTGAATTATGTTTTGAAAGGTTTGGTATGTTGAAATGAGGCATAGGCAAGGAATGGGACTCCATTTTCATGTTTATATAGATGTGATGAACTATTAGTATGCATGGTTTTGAATATATATATATATATATATATATATATACAAGGATGCATGGAAACTAACAATTGGTTTGGCTGATTGAAGATTGAAAGTACATGAAGCAAATGGGTCCTGGATATGGAAGCGTTGTTGTAGTGTCCCCAAGGCCGAGCCCTGTCGTAAATCATGTTATGAAAATAATTGTAATTATGTTTTATAGGCTGGTGAGCCAAGTTTTTATAAGCTGGTGGCTTATGTGTTTGTTAGGCCAGGGAGCCTAAGTGTTGAAGGCCAGGAGCCTGCTGTTGTATATGTAATCATGCAGAACAATTAATAAAAATTTGTAAACACCGCCAGGTGCAGACCGACCACGATGAATGAGTGAAGGGGGACTGAGCTTCCACAGAGAAGGCAAGGGATTAGGGGTTGGAAGGTGGGAAAAGGGGCTACGTGTTAAGCCTAGTGGTCTTTAGCCTTGGGAATAATATTTTAATATTATTTCAAAAAGGCATGAGAATTTCATGTTTTATCCTAAGTTCCTAACCATGAGGAAGGCATACGTGCTGGTGGAACGCATGCAGTTCCTAGGGCGACAAGTGTCAACCCTGGTGCATGCGAATAAAACGGCCAGGGTGGGCTGTGAGAGGGGCACCCTGCTCTCATTCGATCAGATGACCTAAGCGTGTATGGGCTCTGAGCAGTACGACGGACCCGAGTTTTGCAGAGAACCTTCGTGCATCTCTGTGATCCGAAAAGCCTGTGTTTGGCTCTGAGAAAACCCGTGTATACCTCCGTATTGAACCAGAAGCCTATGATTGATTCCGAAAGAGCCAGATTCACCTCTGTTCTGAACCAAAAAGCATGTGTGGTGTCTAGGAATTCGTGTGCATCCTCTATATGAAATGGAACTTGTGCGTGAAGCCTCTATCCCGAAGCCATGACCGTGAGACCATTTTTCCATTTCTGAACCCATTTTGAGGAAGCCGATGTCTATATTTCCGTGGGTAATTGCAACTGCACAGTGCGGGACTGTGTATGGCTTGTGACCAGTTGTGAAACACCTTCTCCAGTTGATAGGGGTGTTTGAGGTTGGATGAACAGGTGGTTTGGCCTGTGAGCGTCTCTCTCTAGGTGAGAGAGTGCGCAGAGGAAGGAGAGGACTCTTGGAATGAACCCTGTAGCTGCCACGGAGCCCGAAGACTTCCAGTCCGGTCTGTTGCTGTAACCCAAGGCAAGGGAGGTTGGCAGTCGAAGGACTGTCTAGGTGACAGAGAAGGTGTATACTCCTGGGGTGAAACAGGCATGTGGGGAATGAGGGTCTGTGGGCAGTGAGTGTGAGTGGTTATTGGAAGAGAATTCCTTCCTTGTGACTGTGTGTTTTCCCTGTAACCTCAGCCTAGCCTAGGATTCCTTGCCTTGGGGTGGAGCTTAGTCCCAGCTCGTGGGTGACCTACTACTGAGCTGATGAGCAGTGCGGTCTAAGGCTGGGAGGTTCATGGAAGGCCTGCACCTGGTTGGTGGAATTACCTCAGTTTCAAGATAAGTATCAACTTATGTTAAATGTTATGTTTTGCATGCCTGTGATGCTTATATTTTATCATGTATTCTGTTGTGCAGATGAATTATGGTTAATGCCATTCTTAAAATTATGATAGCAATGATGTATATGACTTACTCTGAGTTTAAATGTGTTTCATTTTCTTAAATGCATGTTGTTTTATAATCCAGAGTGGGTGTTATATTTCTGCGAAGTTTGTTAACCGAAAAAGTGGTGTTACAGTTTGGTATCAGAGCCAAGGTTTCGACACTGAGCCTAGATGGGCCAGTTGAATGGTCTTTGGACCGAGGGTGTGAGGAGAAATTGTGTCTGGAGGACCAATTTCGGACCCTGGTAAGCTCAGGAAGTATAGCGGTGTGCGAAACCACAGCCAGTGTGGTCTATGGCCACATAGAGAGAGGACTCCACACCAACAGTGTTGGAGCCTTAGAGTTGTTCGAGAGGGAAGGTGAACCCTTGTGACCGTCGGATCTGGAAAATGTGCACAGGGATTAAAATCCCTTTTGAAATGCACAGAAGTGTGGGAATCACGTTACGCGAAATCCTGAAAACTCGAAAAAAACCGTGGTAGATCTGGGAGGAAGGCTCGACCGTTAGATATGGCAGAGTCACACTCGAGTTAGTCATGAAACCTCTCAGATTTCGCAAAAGTTGGGAGATGAGAAGTTAGGGAGGTGAACACCTCCAAAAACCCGAAATCCTGAAACGATCTACACCGTAGATCGTAGGAAGGGAGTTGACCGTCTGATTCAACAGAGGAATAAACCATAATTTCAGGATTTCGGTAGATGGAAGTTCGACATGTGGGGGTGCACGAACTCCCGATGCTCAAAAACCCTGAAACACTGAAAATATCTGTGCCGTAGATCTGAGAGGGGACCTAACCGTTGGATTTTGCTTGGAATGGATGTGGGCGCATGAATATGTACCATGTGCCACGGTGGTGAAGGGCGACAACTGTGCTGTGGGCCCGGAGAATAAAGTAATTCACGATTTCGAAATTCGCAAAGGAGGAGCACGAAGGCTCAACACTCCAACTCACGAAGTCGCTAGTTGGCGAAGAAGTGCTAGCACTTAGCCCTAGCCTACGGTCCTGTGTAGCATGCACTAGCAAGGAGGGAGCCATACCTGTATTGCGTCTTGGGTATCGACGTTTGGAGGGAATGAGTCGAGGGTCTTCGACTCACGAACTTGCGAGATCGTGAGTTGCGAAAGGGTGACTTTGGTTACGAATATTTAGCTGTTGGATCTTCATGGACCGAGATTCCAAAGTTTCGAAGTCCCAAAATTTGCAGAGCCGGACAGAGCTCAGAAAACTTTGTGAAGTCAAAACGTTTTTTTTTCTTGTTCACGTTAACTTATGAATGTTGTAAGTTTTCTTGAAGGGTTAAGGCCTGAAAAAATTCGGTTGGATGCACGTCGTGTGTGCAGAGTTCAATGAGTGTCAGGATAGCCGAAAACTGACGCCGAGTATGGAATTGAAAGAGGTGCAGATTGCCTCCGAAACAGAGGATGAAAAGGTAGGAAGGAATGTCAACCTGGGAGTCGAAGGAACAAACTCTAATGGGCATGGAAAAGAGACAGATAAGGAAGAACATATGATGAAACTCATTGAAAGATTGCAGAAATATGCCCAGGCTCACCTAGATGATAGCCGAAAGCTCATGAAAATCATGGATTGGCAGGGTGAATTCAACTTAAAAATGCTGAAGAGCCTAGAAAGAATAGAAAAGAAATTGGAAAAAGAGAGTGAAACAAGAAGATCAAGAAGTGTCAGAACCCCTGAGAGGAGAAGAAGATCGAGGAGTGGTAGCAGACATTACCGTCTCTCCTCGAAGCATTCTGGCAAGGAGACACACAGTAGTTCAAGCCCGTCCCCTACCAGAAAACACCGAAAATCTGGAAGGAATGAATTGAAAGGGGAAATCAACAAGATTAAACCGCCTACTTTCAACGGTGAACATAAGAAGGAAGAAGATGCTGAAACATGGTTGTTGGGTATGAAGAAATACTTCCAACTGTAGAATTATTCTGCCCATGCAGAAGGAAGAATTGCAATGTACCAACTGAAAGGAAAAACATCCATGTAGTGGGATCAGTTGGTGCAGGTGCAACACATCAGAGAGAAAGAGGTCATGTGGAAGGAGTTTAAGAGGTATTTCGAGAAGAAATACCTGACCAAAAGATACTATGACAGAAAGATGAAGGAGTTCTTCGAACTCAAGTTGGGCAGCATGACCATTGATGAGTATGAACGAAGTTTTCTGGAACTACTGAAGTATGTTCCGTTCATCAAAGACGAAGCTGTCAAAATTCAGAGGTATCTGAGTGGACTACCACCTTCCATTGGTGACAAGATTCAATATGACGATCCTAAGACCATGGAAGAAACCATAAGAAGGGAGAAATTCTTATACAAACAACAAAGAGAAAAGCCTACCTTTCGAAAGGCTTGGGATGACTAGAAGAGGTTTAAGAAAGAACAGAGGCAGAAGGGAAACATGCCTCCCTTTTTCAGGAACAGTCCTTAGGGACAATCATCTTTTAGAGAGCCCAGGAAAGTTGAAGGGAGTGAGCAGATGCCAAGACCGCCACCTATGGAGTGTTGGGGATGTAAAGGGAATCATAGGTACAGAGACTGCCCCCACAGAAAAGATAAAGCAAGAACTGTCCATACTGTTCAACAAGCTGAAACAATGGAGGATATGGGCAGCAGGATGCCGAGGATCTATGCAGCCCTGGACAACAAGCAAGAAGAATTTCAATCACACATGATTGAAGTGGAAGGTACGATCAACAACCGACCACTTGTTATTTTAATTGATTCAGGGGCTAGCCATAGTTATATAGATCCTAGAGTGGTGGAAAGTTTGCATTTAACAAGAAACAAACATGAAAAGTATTGGCTAGTGAAGTTGGCCACAGGAACCAAAAGGAAGGTCACTGAATTGGTTAAGTCCTGTTCAGTAGACATGAAAGGAATGAGCACTAAGGCTGAATTGAACATTCTGCCTTTAGGCTCATACGATTGCTTAATTGGGATGGACTAGTTGGACCAACACCATGCCCTTCTGGATTTCCGTAACAAGAGGTTTACATGCCTGAATGAAGAGGGAAATTAGGTAACAGTCCAAGGAATTCCCAGAGCCGTGGCTGTTAGGGAAATCTCAGCCATGCAGCTGAAGAAATGTTACCGGAAAGGCTGTCAATTATTTGTAGCTCAGGTGGAAGAAGCATCCCGAGATGTAGTCTCGAATTTGGAAGACCACGAGGTACTCAAAGAGTTCAAGGACGTATTTCAGGAGGTACCTGGACTACCTCCGAAGAGGAACATCAATTTTCCTATAAATTTGATGCCTGGAGCAGCGCCAGTTTCAAAGGATCCTTATAGAATGAGTACGCCAGAGATGAAAGAGTTGCAATTGCAGCTCGAATAGCTACTAAAGAAGAGATACATTCGCCCCAACGTGTCACCTTGGGGAGCCCCGGTCCTATTTGTGAAGAAGAAAGATGGGACGTTGAGGCTGTGCATTGATTTCCGACAGTTGAATAAGGTAACTGTCAAGAACACGTATCCTCTGCCAAGGATCGATGATCTTTTTGATCAGTTGAAGGATGTGAAAATATTTTCAAAAATAGATCTCAGATCAGGATATCACCAAATGAGAATAAATGATGAGGACATCAGCAAGACTGCCTTTAGAACAAGGTACGGTCATTATGAGTTCACGGTGGTGCCGTTTGCACTGTCAAACACACCTGTTGTTTTCATGTGCTTAATGAATGGTGTGTTCAGGGACTATTTGGACAAGTTTGTCATAGTCTTCCTGGACGACATCTTGGTGTATTCCAAGTCAGAGGAAGAGCATGAGCAACACCTGAGAATGGTGTTGCAGATGTTGAGAGAACACCAGCTGTATGCCAAGCTGAACAAGTGCTCATTTTATCAAAGGCAGATTCATTACTTGGGACACATTATATCTGAAGAAGGGATCGTTGTGGATCCTGAAAAGGTCGAGGCCATCTGAGAATGGTCAGCGCCAAGGAATGTGGTAGAA
>ML776574.1:597446-616498 GCA_009831015.1 Picea engelmannii
AAGTTACACCTTGGGAACTGATGGCTTACTTCTGTATAAAAACAGAGTGTATGTACCCAATGTCCAAGAATTGAAGCTGGCAATTCTAAAAGAAATGCATAACGTGGCTTATGCTGGACATCCTGGATATCAAAAGACTGTGGAAGCAGTCAAAAGCCATTATTTTTGGCTGGGTATGAAGAAAGAAATCGTTGAATACATCTCCAGATGTATGGAGTGCCAGAAGGTTAAGGCTGAGAACAGGCACCCAACAGGGTTGCTGTAGCCTTTACCCATTCCTGAGTGGAAATGGGACGTGGTGACAATGGATTTTATCACAAGATTGCCCAGAACAAGCAGGCAACATGATTCAATCTTGGTGGTGGTGGACAAGCTTACAAAAGCTGCCCATTTCATTCCACTGAAAACCACTCACAGGGCAGCAAATGTTGTTGATATCTTCTTAAAAGAAGTGGCATGCTTGCATGGAATTCCTAAGACAATTGTGTCTGATAGGGACCCGAAATTCACTTCAAATTTTTGGAAAGGACTGTTCAAGGGATTCAGAACGAATCTGAACTTTAGTACAACGTATCATCCTGAGTCTGATGGTCAGACATAAAGGGTGAACAGAGTAATAGAAGACATACTGAGAATGTATGTGATGGATAAACCATCAAGGTGGGAAGACTACCTGCATTTAGTAGAATTCGCCTACAATAATGGGTATCATACATCGTTGAAGATGAGTCCATTAAAAGCACTTTGTGGAAGAAAGTGCAACACACCAGTAAGCTGGGATAATCCAGCTAACAGAGCAGTGATTGGGCCTGAGCTGCTCAAAGAGATGGAAGACCGAATGATAAGGATTAAATGAAATCTGAAAGCTGCCCAGGATAGGCAGAAAATTTACGTTGACAATAACAAAACCCATAGAGAATTCAAAGTGGGTGACCATGTTTTCCTGAAAGTGAAGACTAACAGGAGTTCCCTGAAGTTGGGAAGTTGCGCCAAATTGGCAACAAGATTTTGTGGGCCATTTGAGATCCTGGAAAGGATTGGGTTAGTTGCATACATTCTTGCATTACCTGCATCTATGACTGTACATAATGTGTTTCATGTTTCACTGCTTAAGAAATATGTACTTGATGCTAATCATGTTATCGATTGGAATGTGATTCAGGTGGAACCAGAGGGTGTCTTGCAAGTGCATCCTGTGCGCATATTGGACAAGAAAAGAAAACAACTCTGGAATCGAGCTGTAGAGCTTGTAAAGGTCCAGTGGACCTGGTACGGTCTTGAGGACACGACATGGGAGCATGCAGATGCTATGTGGGCAGAGTACCCGCATCTTTTTGAAAATTTTGAAAGGCATGCAGAGACAGTGTAAGTTGCACTAAGGACAGTGCAAAAATAAGGGGAGGGGGATTGTAGTGTCCCCAAGGCTGAGCCCTGTCATAAATCATGTTCTAAAAGGAATTGTAATTATTTTTTATAGGCTGGTGAGCCAAGTTTTTATAAGCTGGTGGCTTATGTGTTTGTTAGGCTAGGGAGCCTAAGTGTTGAAGGACAGGAGCCTGCTGTTGTATATGTAATCATGCAGAACAATTAATAAAAATTTGTAAACACCACCAGGTGAAGACCGACCATGATGAATGAGTGAAGGGGGACTGAGCTTCCACAGAGAAGGCAAGGGATTAGGGGCTGGAAGGTGGGAAAAGGGGCTAAGTGTTAAGCCTAGTGGGCTTCAGCCTTGGGAATAATATTTTAATATTATTTCAAAAAGGCATGAGCATTTCATGTTTTATCCTAAGTTCCTAACCATGAGGAAGGCATGCGTGCTGATGGAACACATGCAGTTCTTAGGGAGACAAGTGTCAACCTTGGTGCATGCGAATAAAACAACCAGGGTGGGCTGTGAGAGGGCCCCCTGCTCTCATTCGATCAGACGACCTGAGAGTGTACGGGCTCTGAGCAGTACGACGGACCCGAGTTCTACAAAGAACCTTCCTGCATCTCTGTGATCCGAAAAGCCTGTGTCTAGCTCTGAGAAAACCCGTGTATACCTCCGTATTGAACCAGAAGCCTGTGATTGATTCCGAAAGAGCCAGATTCACCTCTGTTCTGAACCGAAAATCCTGTGTGGTGTCTGGGAATCCGTGTGCATCCTCTATCCGAAATGGAACTTCTGTGTGAAGCCTCTGTCCCGAAGCCGTGACCATGAGACCATTTTTCCATTTCTGAACCTGTTTTGAGGAAGCTGGTGTCTGTATTTCCATGGGTGATTGCAATTGCACAGTGTGGGACTGTGTATGGCTTGTGACCAGTTGTGAAACACTCTCTCCAGACAAGAGGGGTGTTTGAGGTTGGATGAACATGTGGTTTGGCCTGTGAGCGTCTCTCTCTAGGTGAGAGAGTGCGCAGAGGAAGGAGAGGACTCTTGGAATGAACCATGTAGCTGCCACAGAGCCCGGAGACTTCCGGTCCGGTCTGTTGCTGTAACCCAAGGCAAGGGAGGTTAGCATCCGAAGGACTGACCAGGTGACAGAGAAGGTGTATACTCCTGGGGTGGAATATGCATGTGGAGAATGAGGGTCTGTGGGCAGTGAGCGTGAGTGGTTCTCGTGACTGTGTGTTTTCCCTGTAACCTCAACCTAGCCTTAGATTCCTTGCCTTGGGGTGGAGCTTAGTCCCAGCTCGAGGGTGACCTACTGCTGAGCTGATGAGCAATGTGGTCTAAGGCTGGGAGGTTCGTGGAAGGCCTGCACCTAGTTGGTGGAATTACCTCAGTTTCAAGATAAGTATCAACTTATGTTAAATGTTATGTTTTGCATGCCTGTGATGCTTATATTTTATCATGTATTCTGTTGTGCAGATGAATTATGGTTCATGCCATTCTTAAAATTATGATAGCAATGATGTATATGACTTACTCTGAGTTTAAATGTGTTTCATTTGCTTAAATGCATGTTGTTTTATAATCCAGAGTGGGTGTTATATTTCCGCAAAGTTTGTTAACCGAAAAAGTGGTGTTACATTTGTAAGCCCATAAGGAAGATCAATTGCCTGCTGAGCCAAACCGCTATGGGAAGAAAAGTCCCATAATTATGAATGTGGTTCTTATGCGAAACAAATATGAGAACAAAATGTGGAATTTGGAAATCTACGGATGACATATTTACAAGAAAATTTTTGAATTTATAAATTTATGATGTCTCATGAATTTATGTATACCTGCGATACATGTGAAAGGGAAAGATCTGCGAAGAGTGCAGAGACGAGAAATTGAGCTCTCGGGTTGGAGGGAGAATTGTGAGAATGAGTATAATCCGATTGCATGAAATAGAGATTGACTCAGGAGAAGGAGAGTAACCTTTGTCCCTATCTATGATTGAGTCGGGAGAAGGAGAGTAACCTTTGTCCCTAACTATTTATGTGCCAGGAGAAGGAGAGTAACCTTCGTCCCTAACTTTAGCTGAGCCGAAAGGCTGTCAAACTATAAAAGCATGAAAAATGGCTACTGTTGAGCCATGAGAACCCCGTGGTAAGCCATGATTGCCTAGAATATATTATGTTGAGGTAACACAAGCTGAAGGGATGCCTCAACAGATAAATTCTGAGGGACACCTTGACTATAAGACTCGATAGAGTCTCTAGAATTCTTCATGTGCGAGAAAACCTTGGCAAGGCAAGATGGATCACCCGAGGGACTGTATAGCAGAGAAGGGGATGGCTGAGCCTGGGCCTGGAGGATGAGTGGCCGTAAGGAAGAGGAGACCTTAATAGTTCTTGTAAACTATTGATTTGGATCATGCACATGATGGGTAGTTCTTCCTGTGTGAGAAAACCTTGGCAAGGCAAGATGGATCGCCCGAGGGACTATATAGCAGAGAAGGGGATGCTTGAGGTTGGGCCTGGAGGGTGAGTGACTGCAAGGAAGATGAAACCTTGATAGTTCTTGTAAACTATTGATGGGGATCATGTACCTAATGGGTATGTCAAGGAAAAACAATGAGCCTGGATAACAAAACAACCATGTGGATACAAATCCACAAAATTGCGTAGATAATTATTGTGCTAAGATTATGAAATTTTTCCTAGAAATTTTATGCAATGTTTTCTCATAAGACTATGATTAACGTGCTTGTTGTCCAAGAATTATTGAAAGCAGGTGACCAAGATTTAAGGTCTGAAAAAGGACCTGACCGAGGAAGAAGGATCAAGATTTATGAAACAACTGAATGAGAAAGGCATGACAAGTGTTTTTGAGAAACAACACCGAGGACGGTGTTCCTTTAAGGGGGAGGGAATTGTAACACCCCTATTTCCCCCAAATTGTAATTAATCATAAAATAGGATTACCATGATAAGGCATGTGGACAATGCAAATGTATTATTGTTAAACTACCCATAACTGACTGTTGGGGGGTGAAGCCTTGAAGTACGAGCCATGATATCTATAGAGGAAAGAAATCAGTTAATGAATAAAGGACCCGTGGTTGAATTATCAACCACCCCCATGAATGGAAGCATGGTCTAACTGCAGGATGTCATCTCGGAGTACCACAAAGAACTGCAGACCCGAGCTTTCTTCTGATAAAAGGAATAAGATAGGTCGGAAACCTTCCAGAGGAGGGAAGGTAAGATACATACAGAGACACAACAAGAGATGAGACATGGGAGACGAGAGCACAAGCTCATAAGGGAGATGTGAAAACCCAAAGGAAGTGCCAAGAACACGGCCTGAAGGACCCGAACACGAGCTTGATGTTGAGGAAGCATCTGATAAACCTCGCAGAGTCGCTGTGACAGAGAGAGTTTCTCTGAGAGATGGCATAAATTCCCTAGTGATATCATGGCTTGGCATGGGGGTGGAAATAGTGCTAAGAATGAATGCCTCTGAGCCTATGGTTGGGTGGACAGGCGCACACCCACAGTCAGTTGGTTGGATGCAACTTGTAATAGATAAGCATTCTCATACCCTGTGAAATTAAGTTGTAATTATGTAATGAAATGGGATATACTGTGAATGAACCAGGGATGTGTATGTTTAATTAATGGTTATACTGTATCTCTTTATTATTGTTTAAATTGTGTATTTAAGCAAGTATGGATTAGACATATTTTGTATTCGTAAATGCTTATGCTCTGTGGTGGCTTAAGCTAGAGCCATGAACTGTGAGTTCATCGACCTTAGGTACAATTTCATGTACGCATGTCGAACCTCCTAGTCATTCTGAGTCCCTTGGAGGATGAAGTTTGTTAAGCTCGAGAGAGGTAGTGCAGATATGCACATGCTCTCTGTGAGGAAAGAAGATACCAAGAACCACTTAAGTTCTAGACTTGATGAAGGAACGCAAGAGTTGCGCAAAAGATCCTTCTAAGTGTTAAGTCCAGGAGAAAGAGTGCAACACTCTTAAGTCCTTCATAACTGATGAAGCTTAGGAAGGATAGCGAGATTCAAGTATCGAAAGGGAATATCCTTTTGTTTGGAAGATGAATGGACGAGACATGTTCGGGAGGATCCGAGGTCTATCAAGACCGTTAGATTTGAAGAAGGAGCACAGACGTTAATGCCTCGACTCCTTCAGCCTTCACAAGTTCGACGAATGTGGGTAATCATCGTGAAGGGGATAGATCCTTTGAAGTAAGAAAACTGAAGTCACGATGGGATCTAGGCCGTAGATCCAAGGATCTATCAGGACCCACCTTGACCATCGGATTTGTGAGTTCGGAGTTCGCGTGACGGGAGAATCGCACGTTGGTGTGACTAAACCTCCGAAAGACGAAGCCGCAAAGTCAACCTATAACATAGATCTATGGATCCTACGGGACTCCCCTCGACCGTCCAATCCATAAGATTTGAGTTCATGGATTTATCTTTTGAAGGTTTCAAAATATCGGGAGCTCGAAGCTCCGAGAGGTCAAATTTCATGATAGTCAAGTTACCCGAACTATCAGAGTAACAAGAACTGTAGATGACTTAAGAATCTGACAAATGGGATGGATGTGAACCGTCTAACGAGAGAAAAGGCCATCCCTGTCATCAGATCGATTCAGACACTCACTGAGTTGCCAAACACTTTGGAGGAAGACCTGTGCAAGGAGTACACCAGGCCAACAATTGGACAGAGTGTTGAAACACAATCCTTTGGAAGACGTAGAAGGGTAGAATTCCTTGGGAGAATGAGAAAGTTCGAGAAGCTAAGAGGGGATGGTGCAAGGAGTATACAAGAGTCAGATTTATCCCAAGTTCAGAAGCTCAGGAGAGATAGCATTTTCAGGAACGCAGACGAGACCCAAAAACAAGGCCTCGCAAAAGGATCAAAGGTCGAGGCCTTTGAAACGTTTGGAATATTCCAAGTCAGGGAAGAAGGTGTACGCACAGGAGGAGATCAGATCTCAGCCGTTAGATCTGAGCGTGAGGACCAACAACCGTTGGATCCCAAGGAAAGTGCATGAGGCCTAAATCCTTTGAAAGTTCACAGAAGAGTGGACTTGCAAAGTGTTGAAGTTCTGAAACCAGTTGGAATTGTCCATAGCCAAGGTTGACAGGTGGCAACAGATCCGAGAGTTCGAGGATTCAGACATCGAAATAATTGTGGGAGAGAAATCTAAACTTCGCAAGAGGCGAAGTGAGAAGTGACCTTGAGCCATTGGATTCAGAGGACACATGATGTAAGATACACAACTTCATAGGTTTGTGGACAAGGAGGAGGACAAACAACCGAAGTAAATCCTGGTCATTGATCACCAGGGGGATACGTGTTAGGAGATCGTGTATTTTTGGTAAAATAACTACAGATAAATGGGTGCATAAGAGTTTGAAACTCCCAAAGAGACGAAGCGCCGAATGACCGAAGATTCAAAGTCCTTTGGACTGTTAGATGCAGAAGAGACGTGGCGTAGATCAGTGGATTCCGGATAAAGTCCCGAAGTAATTCATAGCCATCAGATCAAGAGGATAGGTGGTATAAATATGTAGATTTTGGGTAAAGGCCCGAAGCAATCCTCAACCGTCCAATTCAAGTGGACATGCGCCAGGAACCCACTTACTTCGAGGGGAAGTGAAGTTTGAGATTTGAGATCTCAGAAGTCCGGAGACCCGAAGGAAATCACGACCATTGATTGAGAAAAGGGTCGCAGGACCATTGATCTAGTTGAAAGGTCAAACCCATGAAGTAGAGGAAGATCCGCTGATTGAGAAGGACAGGTGTCCGCAAATCGTCGACTCCGGAAGATTGACGTACGAAAGAAAGGAAAGATTGAGACTTGAGAATTCCGAAGTCCGAAATTCCAAAACAAATCACAACCGTTCATTTGCAAGAGGTCAGATCTGATCCACAACGTTGAAAGGGATAGATCTAAGCTATCAGTTCAGGGGCACCGTCAATATTGTCAGATCGATGGTCCCGTAGCATTGCGGGGATTGGAGATGCGCGAAATTTAAAAAGTCGAGGGCGGCCCGCAATTCAAACCACGATTTTGAAGAAAGGACACATGGAGGCTCAAGGATAATTGTGGGCCGAAAGGTAGTTTGGTTTCAAACCACCTTTGGCCGCGCTCACAATTGTGTGTTTGCGTGAGGTTATCGCCCAAGGTCACCTCAAGGAGGGGCTTATTAGAAAAGGGCTTGTGCCAAAACTCATAGATTCCCCAAGCGCGAAGGGAAGGTCGCGGGTACCATTAAACCTGTACCTGGAAGTCAAAAGGGTCTACGTTTATTTACAGAGCGAGACCATCAGGGTCTCAGAGAGTCATTTGGCTTCATAATCAAAGATCCTTGACTGAGAGGTCGGACTGGTTCCCCAACTTTCAAAATTAGAAACCATGAATGGAGAATCTATCCTTTAAGAAAATAATTTTTTTTTATGCCCCATCGTGGGTGTGTTACAGAATTCCTTTTCATTGCGAGAGATGTCACTCTTATACTATGGAAAATATCAGAGGAAGAAACAATGTCTGCAGAAATAAAAAATCTCCTCATAGGTTATCCCGTAAAAAACTACGCCTTCTTCCTCATCTCGAGTCACTCCCTCTTCTCATGAAGCACATGTGGAATATAGTGGCAAGGGATGCTCCAGTCAAGACATCAACATCTCCCTGCCCTCAAGAGTAGGAGAAGGCATCTCTTCTATTAATTCAAACTCTCTTTCAATTTTTCCTTTTCTTCTTCTGCATACTTGTTTATGGTTGGATCCCTTCCTCTCTCCCTCCATACTCCCCCCCTCTCTCTATATATGACTTCCTCGCTAGCATTTCCAGCCCTCCAACCCCCCTGTTACAAGGGAAAAACTGTCTATGGCTAGGGTAAACCACAACAGACAGGTATGACTGCAGAAATCTACTCAAGTACAACATATGCTATATAAGCCAATGTGCAAGTGAGATAAGAAATAAGCCTACCTCGTCCCAACGTTTGATGATGTTCCACCATTGAGCACTTTGACCCAAGGCTTTGTACCTGCAAAAAGTTCTCAACAAACAAGCAAATCAAGTATATAGTGATAATATAAAGGGGTTAGCACATTAGATAACATAATCCATTAATAAACATTACAAACATGCCCATTGATAATCTCATATATTTGCACGATACCAATTAGACGGGAAATGAGTATTTCTATTAATAAATGATCAATAGAAGAGAGAACATTACAGACTTCCGTGTCGACACAGTTCAAAACCAAGAAACCAAGTTCCTTCCAACTGGGCCTCCACCACTTCAATCCTCCACCAAAGGCAAGCTCATATAAAAGAGACAATGAGGTTCTCTCAACAATAGGGAAAGAACTTGGGGGCTGAACACTGTGTTCAGACTTGAGGGACAAAGGGATGTAGACTCAATATGAAGTAATTTATCCAGAGTAACTTTGCTCTCAAAGTTGAATGCTTTCTCCTCTTTTCCATAGCTCGGAATTGTGTTCATATAGCCTTTAAAATGCAACTGAATGGCCGAGTCAGAACGTTTCCAGTATATGGAAGGCCAAGGATCAAAGATCTCCTGTCGTGACATGGAAACTCGACTTCATTTTTGTATTTTCTGGCACAAATCCTGATGTACGCGAGCTGTATTGGAACAACCTGCGTATATGCATGATGTATAGTAGATAGTGTGCGTATATGCATGATGTATAGTAGATAGTGTGCGTATATGTGGAAAAATATGTATTTTTAGCTCTGGATTCATCAAAAAGGGATGACAAGTCTGTGTAGGGGAATAGAAAAAGGCCCTCTGTGCAAGATAGTAATGGTGAGGCAAATATTGCTATAACACCCCCCTTCATTCCCCTTCTCTCTTTTCCTACCGCTCCCTTCCCCCCTACTTCTCTCTCACCCCCTTCCCCCCTCGCCTCCCCCCCACCCCCTTTCTCCACCCCCCATCATTCAAGGGCCTCCAAAATACAATTCACCATCAAAATCCAAAATCCCTCCTCCTCTGTCTCTTGGAAGCGAAGGTGGTCTGGGTCAACTTCTTGAACTAGACCAAAATCCCCCACAACGAGGAAAAACATATTTCCTCTCCATTGCTCATAAGCAAGAAAATCCATAAGTTCACACATGAAAGCAACAATCACTCTTATGGGCCCTTATAGAAATTTCTCCTATGGCCCCTAAAAAATGATCATCCTTTCCCTCAATTGCAGGGGACTAGCCAATTCCTCAAGAAAATTGGCCATAAAAAGGTTGGTGGACCTGCACCAACCCTCTGTAATCTTACTTCAAGAGACCATGCTGGAAGGGGGAAAATCTCTCTCATCCCTTTCCTCCACTTTTTGAAGATGGGATTTTACTTCAATGGACGCTATTGGACACTCTAGGGGACTCGCCACTAGATGGAGGAAGAACTCTCTCACAATAGTCAAATCCAGGGCCTAGAGATCTCTCCTTTGGGTTGTACTTCTCTCTTCAGACCTAGACCTAGAAAGTGATATTGTAAATTGCTATGGATCGTATTCGAGGGACCAAGAGTAGTTTTGCGTCAAAACTCTTCACTCCCCTTATTTAAAGCAGCGTCACACAATAATTGGGGGTGAACTAAACTTCACACTTGGATGTAGCAATATCTGGGGCCCCTTGGCCCAGTTAGATGGAACTGTAAATCTCTTATACAAATAATGGAAGATGCTGGCTTTATCAACCCAACCCCTGCAAAAATCATGCCAACTTGGAGAAACATGCGAATAGGGGAAGCTCACATTGCAAAATTATTGGATCGTTTTTTATCTAGAAATCCCTGCTAGAAACCCCCTTCAGAATGTGACAATGGGTTTAATCTCAGGGAGACTTGGACCACAATCCTATTCTTTTTGAAATTTCCCCAAACTTCCCCAAATCCCCAGCCCCCTTCGAGGTAAAATCCTCTTGTATTGAGGATCCCTCTTTCTTGACTTGCCTCAAATATTCCTGGTCCCCTACAACCTCGCCATCTTGAAATCCCCTCCTCTTCAATTCCAGGAAAATATAAAGAGGGTTAAAAAATCAACCCAAAGCTGGGGAAAATAAAAGAAAAAGAAAGACTCAAAATTTCTTTTGGAAATTGAAAAGAAAATCCAAGAATAGAACATCTTGTTAGGCAGTGGAATAAAAAAATAGCATAAAACCAGAGCATAAATGAGCAAGATCAAACACACATTAAACCAAGAATAGAAAACACACAATTGACACAATGATTTATGTGGAAGCCCAATGAGGGAAAAAACCATGGGAAATGATAGTTGGTATTCTTATTAATTAAGGGAGAATTACAATAGCCGATCTCACGCATACAATCATCCGCTCCTCACACACTCCGCTCTCTACAAAACTTGCTCTCACACTCTTCACACATTGCACTCACACCTCTATGGGTATGCTCGCATATATAAAATCTATCACTCAATTACACAAATTGATCATGAATATATCACATATTTACACGAACAATTCATAAATAGATTGCAGACATGCACATTAACATATTTGCATGCATGTGCATGTGACCGCATGAAGAAATTCGTTGGCATGTTTCCAACAATCTCCACCTTGACACCAATTTACTTGATAAATCATGCCCTTAATTAATTCACCACCTTTTATGCAAGCCAAGATAAACCAAACACCATCACAACTCCACAACTTCTTTGACAATATTGTTACGTGAACATGCCTGCACAATTCACTCCAACATGGACCATTCTGTCTCCACGAGTAACCTGTCTAATAAAACGATGCACTTGTCCAAATCTCATGAATCATAACCACAAAGAAAATCACTGCAACCACTATAAGCGATACTCGTGCTTCTGTGTTTGAAGCACCCATTTCCATACTCTTCACCTGGTTTTGCCATGTGTCTACTGACAACACCAACTGCATATGAAATGCTTACCATTTCTCCATCGCAATCATCAAAATTCCTACTAGCATATAATACTCGAGACATATAACCCTTTTATTCTTCATCAATTAGGACATAAACCTAAAGAGAACTTACAATGTAAAGCCAAAGGGATTTTAATGGTTTCAAATTATTCATACCAAATTTCCTGAGTATTTTCACCACATACTTCTGTTGTGATAACCAAGCTTACCATATTCCCTGTCTCAGTGTATTTTCATGCCCAAGATTTATTTTGCTGCTCCTAGATCCTTCATAACAAACATCCTAACCAACTGTGCCAACCTGTTGACCTCAACCATGCTTGTGCTTGCAACAAGCATAACATATAACACCAAGACAATGAATATACCATAAACACAATGGTTATACTAACTTCTTGTAAAATTTGTCTCACCATGAAGGAAGCAAACATATTGTACCATTTTCCTAGCATGCTTCAGGACATACAATGATTTTTGAGTTTGCAAACAAATCTCCTATTGTGATTTTGAACTAACCGTTCTTGTTGTTCCATATACATCCTCTTATCCAAAAAACTCCATGTAAAACAATTTTAACATCTAGTTGTACTATCACAACCAGTGCTAACACAACATGAATAGAAACACACTTTTAACAATTGGTGAGAAACTTTCATGGAAATCAATACCTTCCAAATACCTTTTTTCTACTAGTCATGCTTTGAACCTTTCATATTTTACTGTGTTTGATTTTATAAAAGGAGATACATCAAACACTGCATCTCTGTCCATGATGATTTTGTGGGTAATAGGATCCCACAGTCTACACCCCTTAACATCATCACCATATCAAAGATCTACCTATTTGATCTAGGTCCTATCATAGACTGCTGATAAAAAACATAAGCATCACAACCGAATAATTTCACATTTGATTAATTACCAAATGACCTGTTCATACCTCTTCCTGAATCTTCTTGTCTTTTGCAACCGATGGTGACCGAGTTACCAGATAGCACAATCGCTTATGTCCACAACTATTGTTGCATCTTGGAATGACTGAACATGCCTATTCAATCCCAACTTCCTTGCAATACTTTCTAAGTTCCATAGATATGAACTTACCTTCATCATATATTCTCAAACACTTGATTGACCTGCCAACACATCAACCTTTTTACAAAACCACCTTTCTAAACTGGACACACTGCTTCACCTCAAACTTTGCATTCGAACAACCTTGACCAAATCCGACCAAGTAAGCCTTCACCGCTTACCTCCAGGACCATTTACAATGGAGTTCACCAAACCTTTTATAGGCTTCATTACATGCAATCCATGGACACAATACCACGGGATACCCAAAACTCATGGACTTGGAAAACCACCTACTTTGACCTAAAAATAGATTTGACTCATTAACTCTTTCACCGAGTTAAGGCTAACTCAACATACATGCCCCCCCATATATTCAATCTACCTAAATCTATGTCTAGACTTTTCATAGGTGACCTAATAAACCAGGGGTACACATGCCTATCCAGGTCTTACAGACATATGCCCATTTACATGCAATCAACAATTTTTACAATTCAAAAGTAAATACAGTTTTTTTTTTTTTTTGAATTTCACAGTGACTCAACCATCACCACCCTACACCTTCTATGTGAACACAGGTGGAGAGACACAAAAGACATACAAACTTCATCAACCATACCTGTAATTGAATTTGATTCTTTTGTGGAGTCCTCTTTGGATGCTTGTTGTCTTTTCCAACAATCCTTCTTGAGATGCCGAGATTTGCCACAAAACCAACATTTTGCCTTACCCTTACTGTCTTTTGACTTAGACCTGGTTGTACCTTTATGATCTTTCCCTCCTTTTGTAGATTGATTTCTGACCACCATTGCTTCTGCTGTTGAGGTTTCCTTACTGGATATTCTCCTCATTTCCTCACACAACAGAGCTCCCACAACAATGTCATAATCAATGGCATCTGTTTTGTTAAACCACACAGTTGTGACTAGATGATCCCAAGACTCAGGAAACGAACACAGTAGCGTAACCGCATAGTCCCCATCTTCGTACTTTACTTCCATACAAGATAATTGACAAATCAAAGTATTGAAAACATTCAAGTAATCAACAATTTTCGTACCTTCTTTCATCCGCAAGATGTACAACTTCCTCGTCAAGAAGATTATGTTTGACAAGTTCTTTTTCATATACAGACTCTCCAGTTTTTTCCACAAACCTGTTGTTGTCTTCTCTTCAACGATGTTAAACAACACCTCATTTGTCAGACACAAATGAATAGTATTGAGGGCTCTTGCATCCAGATCCTCCCAGTCCTCATCTATCATGCTTGCCGATTTCTTTGAATTTCTAGCCAAGGCCTTTTGGAATCCTTGTTGCACAAACAAATCTCGCATTTTGAGCTTCCACAACGAAAATCTATTCTTACCACTGAACTTTTCCACCTCAAACTTGAAACTCTGCACTTTCTCCATTAGTAGAAAAAAGCACCCAAACCACTGCTTATAAAACCGAGTCTTTTTATAATGGAAGAGTATTATTATATTATAATTGAATTCTCATTTTTTTTTTAATTAAAAGGTTTAATACTAAAATTTAATTAAATATATAAACCTTTTATTAAAACATAAAGGATTCACCTTTTTAAAGTATAAATGATACATGCCCTCCACCCACTTATGCCTTAAAAACACTCCTTTAAACACACAATATAATAATAATAATAATAGTCACCTTTTCATACAACATGTGCATGACCTCAGCTTTATTAATTTATTCTTCATGAATTTCATACTATGAACTTCATCGCATGCAGATTTTTCCTTTAATTTTTGGATTGTCGCACCTTTCGATGAGGATCACCTGCGGCTATTAGAATTTTTCATTAAAGTATAGCCTACAATGATTCGCTCGCGACACTTTGCAAAATTGTCGCACTGTGTACTACTCTAAGCCTACAACGATGTCGCACTGTGTACTACTCTGCGCCTGAGACGATGTCGCACTGTGTACTACTATGTGCCCACGTCGTTGTCAAAATTTTTCTAATTTCTGAAGTGTGCCTGCGACTGTCGCACTTTTCCACAGGGACAACCTGTGACGGTGTAATAAAACCCGTCCTAGGATGATCCACTTCACTCAGTTTGGTTAACCTTCTCTTTGATTCAGCGACCATATTCTCATTCTCCTTCACTCTCCACTCCTTCAACTCTAAGCTCTGATACCACTTGTTAGGCAACGAAAGAAAAACATAGCATAAAACCAAAGCATAAACGAGCAAGATCAAACACACATTAAACCAAGAACAACAAACAAACAATTGACACAATGATTTATGTGGAAACCCAATGAGGGAAAAAACCACGGGAAATGATAGTTGGTATTCTTATTATTCAAGGGAGAATTACAATAACCAATCTCATGCATACAATCATCCTCTCCTCACACACTCTGCTCTCTACACAACTTTCTCTCACATTCTTCACACATTGCACTCACACCTCTATGGGTATTATCGCACATATAACATCTATCACTCAGTTACACGAACTGATCATGAATAGATCACATAGTTACATGAACAGTTCCTAAATATATTGCATGCATGCGCATTAACATAACTGCATGCATGTGCATGTGACCACATGTGGAAATTCGTTGGCATGTTTCCAACACATCTCTGAAACCAACCATTCTTGCCATTCTTGAAACCTAATAAAACCAGATTTTGCCATTCTTGAAAGCAAAAGGGCGATCACATCAAAATTTAGTTTGTTTGCTTTATAAAATATAGGAAACCATACAATATTGACACTCTTAGTTTGGCCATTTTGCAATTAAATTTTTGGAGATACAAAATATAGAAAATTTACATATTTTTTCTAAATTCATAATGAGTGTTTGATGGTGAAAAATGTTTTATTTCTAAAGTTTCTTGAAATTTTAAGCATTTATTTATTATGGAATTGAAATTTTAAGCATTTATTTATTATGGAATTGTTAAGTTTATGGATTTTATTTTTGAAATTATAATTGTTGAGATTACAATATTTAATCTTTAAAATGACAATTTATATCTATGCACTTTAATAGATATGATGGATGTATGCTATATTTGATTTAAGATATACATTTATTGAATTTTTTTTTTGTGAATCTTAAGGAACATAATATAGCAAATCATTTTTTTTTATGCAGGTTAAGTCATATTGATGTTGGATCGATCATTGGCAAACCATATTAATTTACTTTATATCTCTCTAAAAAACACTCTATATTTATAAGTTTGATTGATCTTTGAATTTATCATATTGAATACACATGGAGGTACTAAACATTGTAAGTTAGTCCTACCAACTGAAATACATCATTAAAATGGCTCAAAGTACCTTTAACAAATAGGTAAATCTTGCTACCTTTCTCTTGGACAATTGTGAAACTAGTTTTAAAAACTATCCAAGTACGGCAATAAGCTAAAGTGGCTAATAAAAAACTTGTGAATGAATTATTGAATATTTTGTTCCATATTGACATATCCCTTGTTGATAAGGCGAAATAGATTTAAGGAAATCAACAATAGGGTGCATTTGATTTGGAAATATATCATCCATTCCCTTAGTAGTTATAGATCTATCACCTATCATATTTCATCTTCATTTTATTTACTTCTCAATGAATTCTTCTCATTACTTATGTTGGTTTACAACGTAACTTGGATTTCCTTAAGATTTAGTCTATTAATCATTTTTTTCTTACGAAGTATAAGGTGTAGTTTATATTACATTTATGCGTCATGAAAATTTTAACATTTATGTAAAAATTCATGATGTGCATTTGATGACAAACTATATTTTATTTCTAGAATTCTTTTAATATACATTTCAAAGCTTAATGCTAGTGTGAAAGTTTTTGATTAAGGATTTGTTAAATCTATAAAAAAATTTGTTGAAATTGCAATGATTGATTTTTGAAATTACAATTTATTTTTTTACTAACCCAAGATTTCAATCAACATGAGTAAGTGAAAATTACTTTATTTTAGATTTAACACTTGGAAAGAAACATCTTACCACAATATGTAAGTCTTGTTCAACTAAGAATTCATGATTGAAGAGTATTTATTCCTATAAAGTCAACTAGGGCTCACATTTGGCCCCACTATTTTCACAATCATAACTACATACAAACATGAGTACAAACATGCCATCATATGACATGAACCCTAGTGGAAATGATAGTGTCACCCCACTTTCACCAGCTCAACAAGTTATCATTCAAACATGAGTACAAACATGCCATCATATGACATGAACCCTAGTGGAAATGATAGTGTCACCCCACTTTCACCAGCTCAACAAGTTATCATTGATATGATTGCATTTTCTAATCCTTGAAATATATATATATATATATATATATAATGGAGAAGAATTCATCAAATCTGAAGGTAGAATTAACCATGATTTAAAGCTAGTTAAGTCCTATGAAGAATAACAAAAAATGTAAGAAACTATTTTTCGATAAAACTTTGATCCATCCTTTAATCTTTGAGTTTTTCATATTGAATACACATGGAGGTATTAAACATTATAAGTTAGTTATTGTAATTCAAATCCATTATTAAAATGGGTCAAATAAAAAAAAGACAAAACTTGAGACCTTTCTCTTAAAAGTCATGATATTTATATACAAGTAGAAAATGAGGTAAATAA
Organism: Picea engelmannii; assembly: GCA_009831015.1. Classification (NCBI taxonomy): domain Eukaryota; kingdom Viridiplantae; phylum Streptophyta; class Pinopsida; order Pinales; family Pinaceae; genus Picea; species Picea engelmannii. The sequence continues at coordinate 614,516 of ML776574.1, forward strand.
GATAATAGGGAAGTTATGAATGGACTACTATTTCAAAATAATAACTTGAAGAATAAACACAATCATGGAAAGTTATCATACTTATTTGGGTTTTTCATGAGAAACTTACTTCCCTCTTGGTTCTTAAAAAAAATCGATTTAATATAGATTTCTTTTTATAAGAAAAACCTTGTGGACAAAGTCAAGGGATGTTTCTCCACATTTAGGGATGGTATCCATAGTAAACATGTAGGCATGGGCTAGTGCTCCTTAGCTAAGAAGATTTTAATTGGGTACTTGTTGGAATGGAAGTAGCCAAACTATGATCGATATTGGTGACAACTAATTGAGATAACCCCTTGAGCTATTAATATAGAGCTTATGTATACATACCCATAAATATGAGGGGGAGAGGGAAATAAGTTTTTGTATTTCTCATTAGTTTTTGTAAGTCTTGCCTTCTTTAATCCAATTTATTAAATATTTCAGGTAAGTAAAAAACATAGCTTATCTTATGTTAAAAAAAAAACATGACTTAGTCTGAAAAGACATTTCGATGTAATATTTCATAATTCCAAATAATTGAATGTTTAATTACAATATAAATTCTTACACCTTATGAAAAACTAGATACATCATTTCTATTGAATATTTTGTTCCAGTGTGGCACATTCCTTATTGATAAGATGTAGGGGAATCATAAGTAAGGTGCTTTTGATTTTGAAAAATATCATCTAAATGCATGCTCAATAATTAGCTTTATGGTTCATAATGAATCATAATTAACTTTATGGTTCATAATGCCAATGCATGCTCTTTTTTTTGGAGAACTGAGTTAAAACAAACTACTCCACGAGTTTAAAATATTGGTTCTCATAAAAAAAACTTGAACTTCTAATTAATCTTTTACACTGTTGAATCTGATTATTGATTTCCCAATCAAAAGATCTAAAATATCATCTATAAGCCAATGAGTGCGGAGTCAAAATGTTGGAATTATATTTTTTGATGATGAAAATTCCCATTATATTTTTTAATATAAGATAGTTATATTATCATATGTTCCGATTTTAATAAAGATGTGTTATTTTGCAATTTAATAACATAATTATATTATCTTATATTCTAATTTTAATAAAGGTGTGTTATCTTGAACAATGTTATAAGATAGTTATATTATCTTATGTTTGGATTTTAATAAAGATGTGTTATTTTTCAATTTTATAACATAATTATATTATCTTATATTTTAATTTTAATAAAGATGTGTTATCTCTTAATTTTATAAGAAAGATTGTTGAAAGATCAATAAATGTTTTAAAATTTTTCAATATCTATAGGATTTGAAGCTAATATTTTAATACTAACATAATTTGAATCTAATATTTTAATTGTAATATTTGATTATTAAAATTTCAATACTTTATTTTTATAATTATAAATTTTATTTATCAAAAATTTATTTTTTAACAATATAAAGATATTTATATTATGATATTTTTTCATTTTAATGAATATTTATTATCTTTAAAACATTTATTAAAATTTAAATTTAAAAATATTATAATTATAATTTATGATAAGAATTAATATTTTTTCATTTTAATGAATATTTATTATCTTTAAAATATTTATTAAAATTTAAATTTAAAAATATTATAATTACAATTTATGATAAGAATTAAAAGCTATTTACATATTTCATATTAATTTATGTTACCAATTGTACCAATTTGCTCCTCAAAACAAGATCAATAGCAGTAAAGCCGCAAGTACCTGCTATAGATGATGTTCTGCAATATCAACTCATGTTATTATTAGATTTGAATACAAAATAAACTACGCTGGATTCTAAATTGGGGTCGTTTCCTTTGGTTATAAAGATGGGGATGGCTTAAATAACTTGTGCATACCATTGCATGCGTGCCATTCCAACATGGAGAGTTTTGACTATTAAATCCACGTATGGTAACACTCTCATGGTTAGTTTAGTTAGTCATTATG
>ML776574.1:617143-633983 GCA_009831015.1 Picea engelmannii
GATTGAAAATTATGACGTCACACATTGTTGGTATCCAATGTGCAAAAAACTTTTACAAATGTAAACATAGCTGCAATGTGCAAAAAGATTTTACAAATGTAAACATAACTACCCACAAGGATTTTATGAGATCATACTCAAGTGGCTCGCATTGTATGAAATGCATTATTTAAAATTATTTACATCTTTTCTATAGACCTATCTAATTTTATTTACTGAATTTTCCCCATTGGAAGGTTAGAGAACGTAGAGGTAAACCTGGTCAGTGTCAAGACAACTGATTATTATGCATTTATACTCATAGATGCATAATAATCCCCCTTCCTTATATTGATTGCCTTCACATAAGCTTCATTATTTTAGGGTTCATTTTCTGGTGAAGAATGAGAAGGAAGAAACGACAACGCGACCAAGAATCACCACAGTGGAGGAAGGAGGGAAACATACACAAAATATATTATGTGCAAGATTCAAGATAAAATAATGCCGCCACATGTAACCACGGGTCCACAAACACCAAGAAAGTAGCATTGATGCAGGGCATCTGTCCTTTAACACTATCTATTTGGAATTTGCATGAAAAGTATGTGTAAATGCTAGGGGCTCAGGAACAGTGTCGGTCCAACATCCAGAGAGACTTAACCATCTATTCCTTGTCTCCAAGCACGCTATCTCTCTCTTCTATCCAAGCTCTAAAGAATAATTTTTTCTCTGCTCCTTTAAATGCAGGTCTATTAAAACTCTCTGATCCCGAAGTTGGAGCTTCAATTCAATAGTTCAGTCCTTTGTGGTCAGTATCACAACTAACTACAACCTACAATGCTCATTCATTCAGGGAGAGGTTGTTTCCCTCGATAAAGGTTCTGGAGATTAAGTAGGCAATTCGCCGAGTTATATGGAAGGAGAAAGGCGGAAATGTCATTTGGACATTATCTCTGTAGTAGAAGCTTGTGTTCCGGTCTGATTTGTGGCTGCTGCCAGCTCTCGTGTATCTATCCCATATGCACCAGCCATATGTTTTCTATGTAATTGCAACAAAGTAGTACGATCGACCTTGAATAGAAGAGATACGACGTGATACATAGATGCTTATGCTTCAGTTTGTGGCTGCTGCCAGCTCTCGTGTACCTGCACCATATGGACCAACCAGATGTCTTCTAAATTGAACCTTCTGGGACCAGCTCTGTATGTCTTTGGACAGAGCACGAGGGAGGAGCATAATCGTATGTGTAGCGCACGACCCAGAGGGTGCTATCCCAAGGTACGACGCCCCCCGCCCAATAAGTAACTTAGGATGTCTTAAAATATTTGTTCCAAGCGAACTTTGTGCTTGCTCCGATCCAGGCCAAGGGAAAGAAACACCAGCAGGTGGGTGGACAACTGACATGGTGATTGGAGAGGATTTGATTTAGAAAATTGATTGACTCAGGGGGTTACCGAATAAATAGACCTTCAGGCAAAGAAGAAAAGAGTGAACATGCTGAATAGACTATGACACTCAATGATGCATTTACAAACGCATACCATTTAACCCAGACAGACAGTCAGATAGAGATCTTCTTACACTCAAAGTACCCTCAGTCAGGCGCCAAAGCTAAAGCAGACATCCAGAACAAAGTAGAGGTCGCACATAAATTTTGGGCCCTACCATCTCCCTATATATCAAGTGGATGGGAACTTAACAACCAGTCACCTGTAAGTATATTTGAAACTCTAGACCGAATGACTTTTAAAATAGTGAATTGTGATCTCAAAATAATCTCAGTCAAATTTTGAATTGTCAAACTATGTAAGGATGTAAATATTGTTCTAACAGTTTCTAGAGAATACCTTAGGTGCGTGGAATCCAAAACCTTGCTGAGTGTAGTGGTTTGGGCGCTGATACAAGCAAGTTGCAGTTGTTTAGCACATAAGGCGATTGTGCGGAAAGCATATTCAACATGAGGAAGTCACCACAACTGATATAGCTCTACTTGTATAACTATTTGTACTGGTCTCTCCCTTCCTCGATTCCAAAGAAGAAGTTGGACGAGTCAAGACTATAAACACTAGAAAGAATCTCAGATAGTCATGCAATTTATTGACAAAAGACTGTTTTTATTTTCCTTCATTGTAAAAATTGTTTGAGTAGGATATCGCTGCTACTCACCTATTAAAGATTCCAAAATCCATAGGGCAGCTGAAGTTGTTTACAAAGGTTAGAGCTTGCAAAGGTGGTTAAAGATTCCAAACTCCACAAGGCAGTTGAAGTTGTTTGCAAAGGCGGTGAATAGCCATGCAATAAGCTGGTTAGAGATTGCAGGTGATGATAGATGTGGTTGTAGGTGAGTTGGTAAGTTAAGTATTAATGCACTGATATTGCAGGCTTTTCACAAACTTATAACTTAGGTTACTTAAAACTTAAAACTTAAGTTATGTAACAATGAAAAAAATTGCATATTGCAAATCATATTAAAAATATTACATTATAAATGAAATATAAAAAAATATTATATTGGGAGAAGAGACAATAAGTCTTCAACTGTGAGAACCAATAAGAGTGCAAAAAAATAATTTTATGTAAAATATTTAATAAGAAAAATTATAAACACGCTATAGTCCCTATTTGCTTACGACAAGTCAACGCAGAAGCAAACACTATAGTCCCTATTTACCTACGACAAGTCAACGCAGAAGCAAACACTATAGTCCCTATTTGCCTACGACAGGTCAAGGCAGAAGCAAACACTATAGTCTCTATTTGCCTACAATAGGGACTAATAAAGGTAAGCACTAAGAGCTAGAAAACATGGTCGAAACCTCAAATATTTTAATGACCATCAAACACACATTTCGATACTAGTATTGTGAACCCACAACAATATACACACGAAAATTAGACTTTGAAACTGATAAAAAATAAAAATCATGAATTCCCTTCAATTTCAATTTTAATTCATACACAACGTTAAAACCACAGGCTTTTTCTATAGCTTACTCATTTAAGAGCTCAATATGTCACTTGCGGAAATTGAACTTGGGTGGGGAAAACACCCTTCAACGCAAACCACTCGAGCTAAACCCAATTGACCCATATTTGTTTCTGTTAAATAAATGTATTAGATAGAAAAATGAAATGGCCATGACATAATTTTTTTTTTTGAGGAACAACTAATTATTATATAAATATAAATATATAATTTTAATTTTAAAATGTTTGTAATGTTATGGTATCATTTTAGTTTATGATGTATTCATCGCTACTTTTCTTTCATCATTTTTATACTTCTATATATTTTAAGAATTTTGAAAATTATACTTCATAATTATTTTGAAAATTTTGAAATAATTGTTCTTTTTGTTGGTTAGAAATGTGTTTGTAATTTGTGGGGTCATCATTTTTAACTATTGGTTAAGAAACTATAACCCAGGGGCATCTAAGTAGTCAAAATCACTTGAGAATCGCACAAGTGCATGATTAACACTAATTATTCATTAACCTGTTTGCCATGTATAAACTATAATGAAATATGGCGAGCAACGTTTTGGCGAGAAGCACGACATCAAACTACATTTTGACGTTCCACACGATGGCATGTGACATTTTGGATGGTTGTCATCTCCTCTCGGCGTTCATCAACCACAAGGTTCAGTGGCTGGGCTAGTTTATTTACAAACTAATGTGGCAAGCATGCAAGATGGGAAAGTAAACCGCGCGTGAGGGTGGTGGTGGTAAGCTCTCTTCGATGTGAGGGTTTCTCAAAGATTCATTCCCGACCCACTATGCCTATTATAAGTTTCACCGACCAACTACTTGATTCTATGGTAAAGTGGATAGCCCCAATCAAACTCAATGACCCCACTTTGGAATTCTCCCGACCCGGTAAAGCTTATCTCTTCCTTGGCATTGAAAGGAAAACGAGCTTTATATAGTGTGAATAAGGTCACATAAAGTGAATCTTTACACGGTATCTTTACCATAAATAATATGTCTTTCTGTGCACATAAGAAATTAACAACCATCCTTGCGTTAAGGGGTGAGATACAATTGTGGGACATAGTATGCAACATGAGGGAGAGGCATTGGCCACGTGTTTATTCAACTTTCCACATGTAATAACCTTGTATCCATGGCTATTTTATGTTAAGTAGAAACAGGTGCATGTTGCACCCATATCATGAGTAGCATACATGACCATTGATAGATAGAGACTTGGAGCATGCAAAGAAGGGATGCATGACCAATTCAACCAACCAAACAATGATGATTTCAAAGGCAACCATTCAGTCAACATTCTTTCAATATATATATTCAAATATCACAATTATGGTTTTTCCTTGAAATATTATTGTCATTGGTACTCATGTTTGGTGAAGAATTTTTCTTTTTGCTATTATTGGGAGAGTTGAAAGAGAATGCATAGGAAGGGATTAGATGCAAGCATGACTCTGGTTTTCCATCTTATTCTTAAATATTGTTAAAAAATCCATTTTAAGATAAAAATGTTAAATTTTCAATCAATTGGTTTAGGAAACGATCATGTAACAGTCTCCACCCGAGGAACGTGGTGAGAGATTTATCCCGAGTTCTATTGAACACCTACATAACTTTTGAATAGAGCTAAGATTAGATTTAGTGTTTAGTAGCATATGTGAACTGTAGATTAGACTATCTTCATAACCTTTAAGATTCTTCTCTATGTATGAATTGATATTTTGCTGTAATTTTTCAATAATGCAAAATTATTGAAATAATTTTGTTCATAAAAGTGCTTAGTATAACCCTATGAATTGGTATAAAGGTATAGACAACTCTGCCAATGTTGGGTTTTTTCTTCTTGGCTACTTGTATTTTAGGGATCAATTCCCTTAACTTGTTATTTTTTTATTTGGTAGACGAAGCATATAAGTCTATTCTTCCTCCTACTTGGAAACAAGTATGAGTTGCTAACATACTATAGGGTAACTATTGTGACCCTAATTGTGTTGAACCTTGGGCATGGGAAAAGTTTGAAGATGAAAAGCAAGGAACCACATAGGAATTACATATATTTTGATCTTCCTTACATACAAATAAAAAAATCAAATTGAAGACATTGTAAGTCCAAATAAGTTGGTTGTTTCATTGAGTTCATTTGTAGCTAGCTATGACACAAATGAATTGGTTGAAAGCAATGTGCAAAAGTGATGCATGAAAGTGTGTTCTTATAAAATTCTAGGAATTAACTAGGTTATTGCTTTGTTTGAATGTTCAAAGTAAACTTATTTGACCATCACATTTCAAAAAACATTTCTCTACATCATTCAATGACACAAAAATGTTATTCAAAGACATTCTGATTTTTCTCTTAAAAAATAATTGTATTCAATACATTCTCCTTGCTATCTAATTTTTTCTGCTATAATAATATAGGTATACACTACATAATCCATATTCTTTGAGTGGTACATGCGATTTTGCAAAATCTACAACAAAAAGCAATGCACTTACATTAGAACTATAATTCTTGTATCTACCACCAATGTGGAAGGTAGACAAAGGAAAAATACAGTAACTAATACCCCTGGCCATTTTTTGCAAGGAAACATGTTCAATTGTGGAGGCATTAAACAATATCACCCATTGGCCATGGTTGTTAGGATGTAAATATTCTTTTTTGGAGACCAATTTATGAAAATTTCAATGTTTTAGGTATTTTTGGCTAGCATTGTATATAATTGATTTGATCAATTTCTATCATTTCCTTAATAATGTTGAGTGAGAATTAAAAAAAAATGTAGTAAATACACATGCCACTTCATAAATATATTAAATTTATTACATGTAAAGAACTAGTAAAGTCATTGCTCATTTTTTTTATCCAACGATTGATAGGGCTTTTAGGGCCTTTCGTATAATCACTTTAGACTCTTTCTTAACTCCTAACTTCAATTTTTTCTTAGGCTTCGATTCTAGCTTTCCCAATTCCTGGCAACCTTCATTATTGTCGGGGTAGCTCGTCCCATAGACATACTTAAAATATGATACTTAAAATCATATCAGATAGTTACATAAACTTTACTTTATTGTATAAATATCTGATGACAAAGTCGTGTTCATGAATATTCTTCTAAAATATTTGAAGCACAATGTTTACAAATGATGTATCAAGTACTTTGCTTAGTTTTTTCCAAGATTATAATACTTCCTTAAGTGATTTGAAATTGATTACAATCCCAACTACATGAATACATTACTTGGGTGGCTAACTTGTGATAGAGTGTGATAACTCCCATCTATGACTAATTTGTTGCTATAACCATTAACCCATCATCAAAACCCATGACACAACTATTGATATGTTCAAAACAATGTTACATCTACACTCAACTACTACTCTTTTGCACAAATAATCATTGGATATGTATTTTTCAATCTCATTTTTCTCTTTTGCACAGATCATCATTGGATATGTATTCTTCAAGTTTGCTATGAATATCTGTTGTGTAGGCCTTGGCTTGAGTAATGGAATCAAGCTAGAAAAGAAGAATCCTAAGCCCAAAAATATGAGTGTTTCAGAGAAAAATGAGTGAGCCTCTTTCCTAAGGAATTTTGTGCATTTATAGCAGAAATTTGGCTTGGATTCATGTAAGAATAACCCATGCAAAGCAAAGCCAACTACAAGCTTTGCAATGCCATTTGTTACATGGATACAATGAAGGTGGCGACATGGATCGAGTGTAGTTTAGATCGTGGAGACATGGTAGAGAATTGTGCAAGGTATTAAATATGTCAAGGCACACTTAAATATCTCAAGGTATTAAATTATGTTTTAATATGTGTTAATTTTTCAAATTTCTTATTTTTAAATGACTTATAAGTTTGAAAAATACTAAAACTTATTCAAACACACCAATGGAAATTATGTCTCATCACAATGCCTTAACCAATGAAAAAAATAAACATGAAAAAAAAAAAAAATTACTTCTCTTGAAAATCAAATTAATATGTAATTTTGAGAAAAACTTTGGAATTTTTTTTTTTTTTAAGTAAGATCTATATATTACCTGTCATGAACAAAAATTACAATATCATCCTGATTTCAAGTTGTTGGAGTGTTGAGTTTCCTTGAAAGGAAACCAACTCAGACTCATAGACAGACTAGATATGGTGTGGAAAATTAAACATATTTGCCAAAATCACCCCGTGAGGAAACCGATTCGGCCTATCCAAGCATTTGAACTGAAAAATAGACTGTTTATCACAAAAACTGTGATAATGACCTAATCCATGCCTATCAATTGACCAACACACAAAAAACATTACCAAACGCCCACAACATAGACCAAACTTTCCAGAAACTACTGACAGTTGTCAACAAAAAGCATGCATGCAAACACCTGTATGCCCGCCAACTGTCACGGTGTCTGGTGGGCGTGCATGCCCTCAGATTTCGCTGCTAGTGTGCCATGCAGGGTGACGTGATCATCCACGGTCGTATGTGTTGCTTCGTCCACACACTGCACATCATTCCCCTGGAATTCTGGAGCGAGAACCACCCCTCAAGAAGCGAGGGTGTTGAGGCCCGAGTCTGAAGGATGCAAGGAATGGAGGAGAGTCAAGAGAATAGATTCAATCTGCGCAACTGTCCAAGTGCTCCAGTCTAAACCTAAGATCATCCATGTCCCGCCGGACCACGAAGACCAAGTCCTAGAGAATTGGAACTGAATCCCGGAGGCTCGAACACACTCTGGCTGGAGTTGCTCCTGGTTATGGGACACCTCCACACAGAGTCCTTTCGAGTGCATGTTAGCATCATCCATCAAGGGCATAGAGGATGGAGACGAGGTTGGGGACGAGGGTGGCGAAGGAGTGTAGGGTGGTGGACAAGAGGGATGTGCCACCGCTGACTCTAAGGTCGAGGCCAATTTGGGGAGCAGTCCAGGAGAAAAGATGAGAGAGTTCCCATGGAGGTCAAACCATTCGACACGGCATGTCCAAGGAAAGGATAGAGGTGGAAGGCCAGATTGGTCTGGTGAGGACTTATTTGAGGACAGAGGAGAGGAGTTGAGCGCAGGGATGAAGGAGGGAGGGTGTCAATTTCCCATGGCCGCGTGATTCTGGTACCAGAGGGCACCACACTTTGGCTTCCCTTGCTGGAGGGGCATGGCTTGACTAACAAGAGGTAAGGGTGGAGAAGAGACCAGAACGAACCAGGTAAACACCATAGGGGGTGACTGAGAACCATAATTGTTGGGAGAGGAGGGCGATAGGAACCAAAAGGGAGAATGGACGTCGCCATAAGAAGAGCGCAGGGGAGTAAATGTGCACGAGTGTAGGAGGAGCGAGACTTGTACCAACTCCATAGCAAGGACAAGAGTCCATCTCTGAGCGCACTGGAGCACTTAGTTAAGGGTGCGGTGAAGTGAGAGTTCGTAGAAGGAGGCATGAAAGGGTAATTAAGTAAGAGGGGATCCACAGGTGCTGTCACATGGGTAGAGGCAAGGTGGTGGGCACTGAATTGCAGGCTAGGCGTGTGGAACACACTATCACCCCATCCGGGGAACTTTGGAAATAGTTTGAAAAATGGTTAAGTAATAGCATCATAGTCTTACATCAAATCGATTGCTATATTACCTGCAAAAAATAAACTCGAAAATTAAAAAAAATGAATTTTACTTATCTTAAAAATTAGATTAATATATAATTTTGAGAAAACTTTGGAAATATTTTAAAAATAAGTTAAGTAATAGCATAGTATTACATTGAATGGATTACTATATTACCCTTTAGTTGTCATTTTCTGTGAGTTGTCCTCTCTCTTCATATGGGTACATAATATTTATGTTTTATTTTTTATAACTAAAATAGCTACTTATCAAATCATTCATATTAAAAGAACAAAGTTTTTTTAGCCAATATTGACTTACCAACATAAATTATAATTTATGTAACAATTTCACAAAATGACATAGAAATGAACATTATGTTATGAAGTGTCATATAACTCAAATTTAGGACTATTATTTCATAATTTGTTATAATAAATTGCATAATATGGTCACCCAAAGTAGAAAGAATGTATATGGGATGATTGTAAACAATGAAGATTACCATATTGGCCCAGGGATAAAAACATACAAAAATATGGCATAGAAATGGACATTCAAACTTAGGACTATTATTTCATATTTTTGTTATAATAAATTGCATAATATGGTCACCCAAAGTAGAAAGAATGTATATGGGATGATTATAAACAATGAAGATTACCATATTGGCCCTGAGGCTAAAAGCATACACAAATATGGCATATAAATGGACATTATGCTATGAAGTGTCATATAACCTCAAACTTAGGATTATTATTTCATATTTTTGTTATAATAAATTGCATAATATGGTCACCCAACCTAAAGTAGAAATAATGTATATGGGATGACTGTAAACAATGAAGATTACCATATTGCTCATGTTGCCCCTGTTGAAGGGATAAAAGCATACAAAAATATGGTGTCAACCATAGTGTGTGGTTACCATTTCATTAATTATATGTAATCAGATGAAAGAGGTTTATGAAGTTATATAACCACATCTAAATCCCTTGTATAAAAATGTGAGATCCGTTGCTGATAATTCTCATAGTTTACCATACACTATGAAGGGGGATTTTGGGGATTATATGGAAGTTTAGATGATGTGTAGGATCTATTATTTTGGGCAAAGTCAACTCCATGTGAATGATGTTGGGAAATGTTAACTCCATCAAATTATGATGATCAACATTAGTATAAAACTTTTATATGCGAATCTTTTCTTGTTATAATCATTGTCGTGTTTGTGATGGTGCGGTTGTTATCTTCAAAGAAATAACCTTATGCAAAAGACATAGACCTTAAGTGAAAGGTAAGTTTCAATTATTTAGTATTTTGTATTATTTTTCTAGTTTATACTTTGTATTTTTGTAAAATAATTCAAGTTTTTTTTGTTGACATTTTCAATTAAGTATGAATGTATGATTTGTAGGGATTTTGTAGAGGGAAAGACAATTTTTTTCCCAAACAAAAAAACGATATAATTGCTATTCATATGAATCAAATTATACAAAAATAGGCATGAGAGTTGAGAGCATCCTTGGATGACCAACCACGATCATATGTTGGCCGAATGATGTCAAAGTATGGCATGAAATATTCATCTACACAAAACATAAACATACAAAATTAAACCCTAATTGCCCATATCATAAACATACCATAAGAAACATTGACATAAAAAAATGACTTCTATCAACTGACTTAATTTTATCATCTGACAAACCTCTGGGAGAGGTTCCCCTTCAATAAATTATGTGAATACCAGAAGACCATCATCCAAACCAAGAGTCTCCTTTGGAAAAAAAATTGCTTTATGACTATAAACCCTGTAAGTGTGGTTAATAATAGTGTCTTCATAGGACTCTTGTATATCTCATATAATTCTCTACCAAGGTTCCAAAAGAAATCTATTTAAAATAATTCGACCACATAACCAATCAATAACAAATTTTGAATCTCCCACGATATGAATTTGTGAAATTCTCCTTTCTTTTGCAAAAAAAAAGGAGAGCCCAAAGAGAAATCAATTTAGCCCATGTGTTTGAACCATAACACACTCCCAACTTCAAGTGGAAATAGTGTTTTCTAGACATAAATACAACCATACTAGCTCCACATTGACTTGGTATCCCCTGACTTGTGCTATAAAAAAAACTCCATGCTATCATATTATTGAAGACTGGGGCTAATCACAAACTAGTTATTTGACGAGTTGACTCCTTTACTCTCTCAAGAAAATAAACCCCAACTTTATGAGCTACCATCCTCACATTTCCATTTCGCCTATAAAAAAGAACTAGGTTCCTATGAAACCAAATTCCCCATATTATAACATAGTAAGGAATTTCTTTGAACTATTTTAAAAATCGATTCCTTAACCAATTCCATAATAAAAGTTCCATAGAATAAAAAATCCACTACCCAAGAAAATTCAGATTCATCATAACTTCATGCCAAACTTGTGATGAAAAATAACATGAAACAAACAAATGAGACATCGATTCTTCCTCTACCTTTCGGAGAGTACATTTGTTTGGTCCACTCCATCCCCTTCTCTATCCATTATCCTAGGTAAGAAATATATTCGCTAGGGCCAACCACATGAAAACTCGAGTTTTTAACGATAATTTCCATTTCCACATGCAATACCACCACCATCTTCTATCCACAACTACATCATTAGAAGCCAAATCCTTGTAACCAAGTTTTTCCGTTAACGATCTTTAAGCCCTATTCCATGTTCATCATCTTTGTCACCCAAGGTGACTCCATTGTGTATAAGTCGAGTAAAGGATCTCCATTAAGTTGCTAGGCTCATCAAGCCTAATTCCATTCAGTTTCTAGGCTCATCAAGCCTAATTCCTTCTCTTAGGTCTACCTTTACAATCCATTAGGATGAAAACCACTATTGTAATACTGAGAGGGGGGGTGAATCAGTATGATCAATTTTACCACTTTTAACCACAATATACAAACTTCAACTTAATCAACAATATATCATCTATGTATCATCAATATATCATGAGCATATAAACATAAGAGAATCACATCAAATACACAATACACTGGAATTTACGTGGAAACCCAAATGGGAAAAAACCACAATGCTTTCTTATATATCAAAGAATACATTCATTGGAAGCACCAACTTCCCAATTCTCCAACTACAACTAGAAGGAGGCTATGACCCCTTATTTACAGGCTCCAACGTGAAGGAAGCTACAACTCCCTGAATTCTCTGGCTCCAACCAGAAGGAGGCTACAGTCCCTTGATTCTCAAGCTCCAACTTGAAGGAATCTCCAATTCCATGAATTCTCCAGCTCCAACCAGAAGGAGGCTACAACCCCCTGATTCTCAGGCTCCAACCTGAAGGAAGCTCCAACTCCCTGAGTTCTCCGACACCAACTGGAAGAAGGCTACAACCCCCTTTCTTTTCCTCGTCCCTCCGCCCTAAAATACAAGTGTAGACCAACTGTCACCACCACAATCACTGCCACTGTCATTGTCAACCTGTCACTGACCAACCTATCCAACATGTCACTATCAATGATACTAACCAGATCCTCTCACATGGATCATATACCAAGGAAACCTCTCAACTAGATGTACAACATCACCAACACAAGCCTCGACCAAGCATGTACCGAACCATCAGCGTGTACCCTACCAAGCATCAAACGTGTACCACAACCTATACGACAACACGCGTATCAACCATGCACCAACACCTGTACAACAACAAGTGCATCAACCATGCACCAACACCTATACCATGTACCTCAACCATAAACCATGTACATCAACCATCAACCATGTACATCAATCATCAAATGTGTACCAACATATGCATTAATGTATAAACCAAAACCTCAAGCATGCATCATAATCAACCAAGATCATATACCAAGTATATGCCTTAAGTATATTCCAATATCACAAAGATGTGCCTCTAACAATGAACCATAACAACCATATACAATGTACCAAGAATATGTCTCAAGCATAACACCAAAGCATGAACCTCAACCATATGCAACAAATGCCTCAAACAAATAGCATATGATATGCCTCAAGCATGTACCACAAGATATGACATAAACCATGTACTAAACAAGTACCAAAACTCTCAAGATGTGCATCAAGCATAAACTATAATCTCCAAAATATCACCAATCCATGCCACTAATATGAGCCATAACATTACCGAGATATAACCCTCAAAACTTACACAATGACATACCTCATAACCTGTGACAACCCTGCTGCATAATCATACCTTGTTGCAACCTGGAACAAACATGTCCTTTACTTTACCTCATGCTTGCTACCTCATATTTACCAATAGATTAAGTGTTCACTAGATAGATATTCAATGAACTTGTGTGTGAGAATGAGAGACTCTTGATGTGTCATAACTATTTTACCCTTTTCCTCATTTTAGGGTCATAATTGTTTTACCCTTTTTCCTCATTTTAGGGTCATAATTGTTTTACCCTTTTTCTTAATTTTAGGGTCAAGTTGTATGTTCTTGTTGAAACTACTTTACCCATAATTAACTTCTTATTGCAACCACTTTGACTAACAAACTTCTTGAGGACTTTATAGAGGCTTCTAGAATAATTGACTTCTTGTTGACCTTCTAGGAGATTCTAGATTATTCTTGAGGGTCCTCCAATCTTCATAAAGCCATATCTCCTCAACTGTAAGGATCCACGTGACGTACCACTTATCACTAGAAATGACATGACATGTATTATCCATCTATTATAGTCTTACTTGTAAATACACTGACCTTCATGTCTTTATTCCTCGATCAACTATGGGTTCCATGACTATACCTTCGAGGCTACATGTAGACTTCATAAAATAAACCCAACACATATGATGAGATCAACCACTCCATAAATGAAAACTAACTATCCATCTATCTCAACCACATCTCTAGGGCTTCCAGACTTCTCTAAGGGTTGAAATCAATGACAACCAACTGTCCAAACCAAGTGTCCACTTTTCGCAACATCTACTAAAAGTTTCAAAAAATAGGCGTTGAGAGAGTCTCTTATCTTTTGAGATAGAAAGTTATGAACCCCCTCTATGTCCCATGGATCCTATCCCAATCAAACATTATTTTCTTCCCTAGTATTCCAATCCACCCACCTTCCAAGGATTGGGAAATATCATACAAGTCCTTTCCAGATGATAGAATCACCTTTAAATGATTTAGGCTCCTTCCTAATCCACTACTCTATAGAGAGAGAGACGAAATACTTACACTTCATGATGGTGCCCCATAGTCCCTTGTTGAACAACATTCTCCATAAAATTTGAACTGCTAGTGTTTGGCCAAACATAAATATATTCTTCAGTACCCAACACCCTTCTTTTTTGGGCTTAGCCAAGGCTTTTCAACTAACTAGAGGAATACTCTCTTTAAGCTTCTTCCCATACCATAAGAAACTAAAACATCATTTTTGAATTTTGTTTAAGATGTTCTTCAGAACATGAGCCAAAGACAACCAATACACAAGAATAATTTCAAGAACTGATTTGACCAAAACCAATCTTCCACCAAGAGATAGCCACTTATGATGCCAACAACTTATCCTATCTTCCACCTTTTTTATCAGCCACAACCAATCTACAACTATGTAATTGTTTGATTTCAGAAAGTACCAAAGGCATCTTAGTCCAATGTCTAAAGACTCATACATGAATTCACACAATCTATGTAGTTGCTCCTCCAAATTTCCCAACAACTTATTTCCAAGCACGAGAGACTTATTAAGATTGATATTTAAACTCCCAGATATAGAAAAAAAAAATTAGAAGACTTTTAAAAATCCTCCATTCCCTTAACTTTCCTTCTCCAAAGATAAGAACATCATCGAAAAACAATAAATGAGTCAGCGTTACATAATCTACAACCATGATACCTTTAATGGATCCCTCAATCCAATAGGAATGCACTAACCTGTTCAAGCCTTCCACTGCCAAGAGAAAAATAAAGTGAGAAAAAGTAAATCCTTGTCATCATCCCCTCATTGCTTTAATTTTTTTTGTTAAAGAGCCTTTTATAAGTACTACAAAATTAGTCGATGTCACACATGCCATTAGCTAATTGGTCACCTCCAGTCTTAAAACCATCTGTAGTAATGCCAACCTGAAAAATGTCCAGTTTACCCGGTCGCAAAACTTTTCCAAATCCAATTTCATAACCAAAGACATAGTATTCTTTATTTTTATAGTGTGCATCCTTTCCTAGGCTGCTCCTATAACATCTAGAATGCCGATTAAAAATAAACCCAAAATTTTCCTCTATAGGACACACACATAACAACCTTTTCACATGATTGGCTATAATATTTGCAACCAACTTATATAGCATATTGCAAAGTGATATAGGTATGAAATCATTGAAAGTCAAAGGATTGGAATTCTTTACAATCAAAGATACAAACGTGGCATTAATAACCCCTGAAATTCTACCCATAATTATAGTTTTCTCAACAAGCCTTAGAATCTCATCTTCCAACACATTAAAAAACTCCAGGTAAAAATCATTTTTAAACACAGAAAGAGTCATTTTAATTGCATCCTTGGTTACAAGAGCCCCAATCAAATAATTTGTCTGTTAATAAAAAAAATAAGGAACAATCTTATTACCTGCATCTATTCTCCAATATGTCTCACCTCCAATTATTTGAATAAATATCCAAAGTAGGCCACCTATGCTTATGCAAGTTCTTTAAAAGATCTGATTTTTTTCCCTCTTGGACCATCTAATTCCCAAATCGTATTAAGAATCTTTCTATTCTCCATGAACTTGTGGAAGAAATAGGTATTATTGTCTCCCTCCTCCAACCAAAATTTAAGGATGTTTTTCCGAACGAGTTACCAGGGTTACCTCCTGAGAGGGAGCTTGATTTTACTATTGAGCTATGTTATCTCATAGTTTGTATCTTAGGTCACAGGCTACAGGGTAATGGACAAACTGGCGTAACAGGAACCTTCCCCACCCAATGTCACCTCGATGGGGAGATTCTTTCTGTTTAGGGAGGTTAGCCCAGGGGAGACGTCCCCGGTAACCTAGGGTTTGAAGAGGAAATGGATACAAGGTCAAGTATTAAGATTTTCCTCTTCGCAAGTTACCACCAGTATCAAATAGCCTGACCAATCAACCAATAAAGAAGTGAAGTCCCTGTTGAAAATACATGCCCGGAACAAGATACAATAACAACACAATATGTATATTTGCAGGCTATAACTCAAAGGTTTAATACTTCTTAACTATCTGATTTTATTTAATAAGCAATGTAATAGATAAGATGAAGTCAACGTTTTGCTAAATAGCCTATGATAGATCACCAATTCATCAATATCTACCAAATGACTAAGCCTATAGTATATCCAATCAACAACTTTGTTTAATAAATGCTAGACGTCATCATTTAATTGCTCATTTATTAGTCAAAAGATTGTTGTGTCAAGTATGACGTCAGCCTAGGTTAGCAGCATTAGGGTTAGTTAGGGTTTCAAAAAATGAAAGTTTAAAAGATGATTTTGCACACTACAAGCTCAACGTTGGAGAAATTGCCAGTGCCTTAGGGTAAATGGAGTCAAAGCAAAGGCAAAAAGTCTCGGGAGGATTCAAACTTAGAGACTGGAAGGTAGGGTTCCAAGGTGCTGCAATGACAGGGCCTTAGAATCAAAACCCTAAGGGAAGGAGGCTCACTCCGGTGTTGCTTAAGCAAGGCCTCGTGCTCCTTCCTCTTTCTCTAAATACACTTGGCAAAACGGCTAGCTTCGAAGTACATATTTAAGGGAGAAAGTGTTGCAGGGGCAAGGCTTTCAAACCCTAGAAGGTGAAAACCCTAGGTGTAGATTCAACTAGGCCTAGGACGTCTCCTCTTTTCAATCTATAACTTCAATGCCAGCTCAGAAAAAGAGAGAAAAGTGTAGCAACGGCTAGGCTATATCTTCCTTTTTCAATGACTAAAACTATTTCTCAAACAAGGGGACATATAACAATGACCTACTTGTGTGCTTGCTACCTAGGGTTTCAAGATTCAACAATATAATAGCAAAATGTAAGAAATTAAGCCTACAACCATTCACTTAAGAAGTTTTTCATGAAAAATTTACTTACATGTCATGAAGAAAACATAATCAAACCCTAGTTGTAAACCTTCCTTGAGAGAAACACCATATATGCCAAGAGAAATCCTCCAAGAAGAGTTGCGCCTCACTTAAAAGACCAAAAACACCAAGCTAGGGCGCAAAAGA
>ML776574.1:644109-659188 GCA_009831015.1 Picea engelmannii
CCCAGACGTGTTCACCTAGTGGCTTCAAAACATGTGATGAGGTACCTTAAAGGTACAATAGATTATGGTCTCAGCTATGATGGAGATCATGATTTCACATTGAGTGGATATACTGATGCAGATTGGGTAGGAAGTGTTTCTGAGAGGAAAAACACTTTAGGATGTTGTTTCAGTTTGGGATCAACTATGATCTCGTGGCAGAGTAGGAAACAATCTAGTATTGCTCTCAGCACAACGAAAGCATAATACATTGCTGCATGTTATGCCAGCTGCGAAGCTATATGGCTTCGAAAGTTGCTGACCGACTTATTTGACTTAGAGATGAGAGCAACCTTGATTCTATGTGACAACCAAAGTTGCATAAAGATGACAGAGAATCCTGTATTCCACGACAGGTCAAAGCACATAGAGATCCATTATCATTACATCCGTGACATGGTGCAGAGAGGAGCCTTAAAGCTCCAGTACATTAGCACGGATGAACAGGTTGCTGATGTGTTGACCAAGCCACTATCTCGTATAAAGTTTGAGTACTTTCGAGATAAGCTTGGTATAGTCCGAAAGGACCCTCCTCGAAAGGGGGAGTAGATGATGTGATGAGACATCTCTTGCTTTCGACCTGATGGTTGTGACGTAAAGCAAGATGATGTGATATGACTAGTACTGTGCTTCCAGCTGGATAGTTGTGACAAAAAGCCAGTCTAGTATCCTGCTTCCGACTTGATGGTTGCGGCGTAAAGCAGGACGAGTACCTTGCTTTCGACCTGATGGTTGTGACGTAAAGCAAGATGATGTGTGACTAGTACTATTCTTCCGACTGTATAGCTGCGACGTAAAGCAAGTCTAGTTCCCTGCTTCCAACCTGATGGTTGTGACGTAAAACAAGATGTGTACCTTGCTTCTGACCAGAGGGTTGTGACGTAAAGCAAGATGATATGATGAGACTAGCATTGAGCTTCCAGTTGGATAGTTGTGACGTAAAGCCAGTCTAGTATCCTGCTTCCGACCTGATGGTTGTAACGTAAAGCAGGACGAGTATCTTGCTTCCAGCTTGAGTGCTGTGACGTAAAGCAAGACGATGAGATGAGACTAGTACTGTGCTTCTAGCTTGATAGCTGTGACGTAAAGCCAATCTAGTATCTTGCTTCCAGCCTGAGTGCTGTGACATAAAACAAGACATTGAGATGAAACAAGTACTGAGCTTCCAGCTTGACAGCTATGACGTAAAGCCAGTCTTGTATTATGATGAGCCAGCCTTGTGCTGTGATGATGATGATCTATCAGTTTTATACTAATACATATTGATGCAGATGATGATGGCATTCCTTTGAGAATGACGATGTTGCCGATGAAGAAAACTTTTGATGATTTATAGATACGCCAGTTAGTGTTCCAAGATGATATTGATGATGCTGTCCTCTTACCCACTTGATGTTGTTGATGATGTTGTCCTCTCTCTCTCGCATGATGTTGTTGAAGAATACCCTTCTTGTTAAGGGGGAGTGTTGAAATAATGTAACTGCAAAGAGTATTCTTATTATTATTTGATATATTATTCATTGGATCAATCCCTATTGTGGATTGATCATGTTGGCTATTGTAATAGGACCAAATCCCCTTTTGCGGATTGGTCAAATGATAATTATAATAGGCAGAATAAGAAGTCGGCCCCAACAGATATTAAAGAGGCCCCAGCATGTAATTATGGTGGTTATAACCACCCTGTTGGAGAAGTCGGCCTTGCCAATGAAGAGACACTTCACACGTGCCAGTCTAATATAAATAAGGAGGCTAGCGCCTCACTTAGACACACAACTCACTTGCTCATTGAGAGACAAGTTTCGGATCTTTTGTTAGAGAAGGAGAGAGAGTGGCGCATATTTGGGAGAGGATCTTCTGCATTAGTTTAAGAGATCTCTTGGCATTGTATTGGCTATCTATATTAAGGAGGTTTTGTTGGGTTTTCTTCCCCTAGAGGGTTTCCCAGGATAAATGTTGTGTCTCTTGTGATTGTGTATTTCTCAGTGATCTTGGATTATGCTATTGTTATCTAATGAAATGCAAAGAACTATAATAATGGCTTAAACATTAACAGGTTGAACCGAGGCAAAACTCTGTATGTACACAAGTTGCAGTAAGGTGAATCATGTACATTTATATAAAGTTTCTACGTAGGAGTAGGTCTGTATGGGTTGACGTCAACAATAGTACATGTGATGTCAACAAATTGTACAGGTGGTCTGCACCAGATTTGTGGGTAGAGGAAATTTCAAAGGATTTGCTAAGGTTTGGTTTTCTGATTTTTTTCTGATATTGGAGGACAAGGTTGTCCTCAGATTTTGGTGAAATTGTATTGGTTGGGAGGGTTGGTTTTTCCCTCAGAATTTATGAAATTTATAAAGTTACATAACAAAAAATTTGTGTCTCATGTGTATTGATGATTCATCTCTGATCTTGTTGTTTCCGCTGCAGATATTTTCAATCAATAATTTTAGTGTAAAATTGTTCAGTGATAACAACTAAGGTTTACTGTTAGATCACTAGGAAGCAATTTTCAGATCTAAAACTAGTCACATAGAGTTGCATGTGAAAATTGACATGTCCTCCCATACCTAATAAGCTAGTGTGAAGTTTGAAGAAGATACCTAATGTGATCTACTTATGTGGCTTTTACATGAAATAGGACTCATGTTTATGTTATAATGACTCTTGTATCAATGATGGTTGGTCTCACTTGACTCTTTGAGCCCATGCTTAATGATTATGCATACTTAGACTTGGTCCTTTGGAGGACATTGATGATACTTCTCCCACACTTCATGGAGGACGTCGCACACCATTTGGAGGACGTTGGAGCCTTGCCGATGAGCATTCGACCATATGATGACTTGACACACCTCTTGACATCCTCCATCACACCTTGGAGTTAGGATGTTTCATACATAAGCTTGGCATGTCGCTTGGAGAGAGCATGGAACCCCTTGAGGAGATTGAGGCTTGGCTTGATGACATGGCATTTGATGATGATAGTACACCCCTTTGGAAGGGTCATGGAGCCCTTTTCCTTGATGAAATCATGGTTTTGGTGGACAATGCCCATGTGAAGGGACGTTGCACTTGAGGATGATGTGATGCTTGAGCCGACCTAGAACATTTGATGATGAGTTTGCAGCTTTTGATGAGACATGACCTTTGGATGATGCATTGCACCTTTTGGGGAGCTACGTGACCTTTAGAGCATTTACACCCCATTTTGGAGATGATGTCACCTTCATGAGCCCTCTACACTCACACATGTGGCATTTATCGAGGACATTTACATGTTTAAGCATTGTAAATTTATTTTAGAGGCATTTTTGGGGGTCATCCTTAGACTTATCTACCTTGTATCATGTATTTTTTTTTTTTAGGTTTTAAGGGTTTTTAGGAGGATATTAGCTCATTAAAGGTGAAGCACTTGGTTTCCTCATATAAATAGAGGAAGTGCTCCCTCATTTTTACACATTGCTATTTGTGGAGAATTACAACTACTTGTCTACTTCTATATTTCTCTTTTGCTATGAATGAATGATTTATGCGACTTCTTGGAGAGATGATGTATAGATGCTTTTTCAAGTTTGATGGATGATTCATGGTTAGGGTTTCATGGATGAGCATTGGTTTACCTAGTAAGTGTTCTTTTTAAGTCTTTCTGGATCTATTTATTGACAGTATGAAGTGTGAATGTGCATATCAAAGTGGTGAAAGAGTATTTTCCCTTGTATTTTTTTAAATATATCATATCTTGCAAATCATAGCAAGGTTTTTAGTGTAGAACCTTCCCTTGATATTGTGTTTAAAGCCTGTTAAAGGACATATGACGATTTTCTAAGGTTTGTAGTGGACTACCCTAGTTGTCATCCTATAAGATATCCTCCTAAGGTTTGTAGTGGACTACTTTAAGGTTTATCCAAAATCCATGTTTCACCTATGTTTTCAAGAAATTTCATAGTTTGACTCCATAGGCATTAAAAATAATAGGCACTAGTCTCAACTACCTTTAGTCAATCCTTAAATTTAAATCTACCTTTTCTTTTATTGTTTTAGGGTTTGATCAAGGCTTCTAGCAATTATTCTTTAATTTTTAGTCATAATTAGGCTAGATGTCTAGGGTTTCATTGGCATTTATTTCTTAAAGATATATGATGTTATCATTTATTGCATTTTCAACCCTCTAGGTTTTGGTGCCTTGCATAGTTAGGGTTGTTATATGCCCTTTCCATTTCAAAAAGTAATTGTTCAATAAACCCTAGTTTAACGTGCATTTTCAACCCTAGTTTTATTGCATGATTACTTGTTTAAAGGTTGATTTCTTGTTGTTGTTTCAACTTGATATATTACTTAAGATTGTCATCTTTCATACAAGTTTTGCAGAGCCATAGCTTCTTCTCTTATTTGTAGTGTTTGGAGTACTCTCTTGGCTTATTGTAACTTGCTAAATATCATAAATTGTCTTGGATGCTTCTCACACACAAATCTAGAAATTTCTCAATTGAACCACCTTGTACTTACCTTGAAAACCTTGATTTAGGGGTGGTTTATGAGTAACTAATATAGGAGGTCGTAGACTTGATTCCATCTTGCTATAAGATTCCTAGAGGTTACTAGGGAAGCCTCCCTTGTGTTGGATTTCATTATTCACTAAAATGAGAGAAGTGATTGCTAAGGTGACAGTGGTAGCACTTCCATGTTACACTTGTCTTGGCCCTTGAGAAAAGTTTTGCACAAAGGTGCTCGATCTTGTAATAACAAAACATGTTAAAAGATATGAAATCAATAGCAAATAGGCAACTTGCAAATTTGATTTACTATGCAAAAATGTAATTTCTAAATTTGGATAACATGACAAATTAACCCAAATAAATTATAAATAAAATGAAGAACAACTTAAGCTAATCACAAATTTGATTTAGAATCAACTCAAATAAAATTTCAAACTTGTGACCAAATAACTAGTCTAACATGAAAGTTCTTAATTTATGTAACCTAATTAGACATAAATGAAATATGATTTATGATATTGAGAAATTAATTTCTAGATTTCATATAATAAGGAAAAAAAGAGAATTTTTTAGTTTTAAGTGGTGGTTAAAAGGATGGATTAGTGGTCAATTGGGTTTAGCTCGGGTGATTCGGAGGAATGATTGTTATCCTCCCCACCCAGGTCCAACTCTCGTGACATGTTGAGCTCTTAATGAGCTTATTATTATAATCGCTTCACGACCTTGTGCCCTGAAGATTCTAGGATTTACCCTAGGTACCATCCTCGAAATGAGGGGAAGTACTCGAGGGTTTTCCCTAGGCATTGTAACCTAGAAAGATATGAAAAAAAAGGCGAGGAGAGATTAGAGCCAAATAAAACCTAATGATAATGGAGTCATGACAAAAATCTAAGAGGGTCATTTTCTCATGGTATTAAGGCTAGAAAGCTACATAAAGAATGCTATAACCCCCCTAACAATGTTGGAAATAAATGCAAAAAAATTACAAAAAAGGACTCAAAGATATGCACCTTCAACTAGTTAAATATGTGTACTCTAGAATTGGAAATAAAAATCTACGACCATTATTAAGATATAAGATGCAAATATTCATACCAATGCTAAAATAAACAAGGAAAGAAGAGGGTAAGACCACACCAATTTCCTCAAATGTAGTAGATGTACTAATCCATGAACCAAGTAACTATCTCTTGCATGCAAATAGATTAACATCACCTACAATCTTAAAGCTCCAAAAATCTTTTCCACATACATAAGAAAGTCTCCAAAAAATCTACAAATCTTTTATGTCTAGTCTTCAATGATAGCTCTCTCAAGAGTATACATCAACACCAACAAATAATCATGGGAGGAACCTCTTTTATAGAGTTCTAGGCTCAACAACTCCATCCAATCTTGAAGCTCCAAAAATCTTTGCCACATACACAAGAAAGTCTCCAAAAAATTTCCAAAGCCTTTATGCTTAGTCTTCAATGATATCTCTCTCAAGAGCATCCAATCGACAACAACAAATAACCATGGGAGGAACCTCTTATATATAGTTCTAGGGTCAACAACTCCATCCAATCTTGAAGCTCCAAATGTCTTTGCCACACATGCAAGTCTCCAAAAAATCTCCAAAGCCTTTTATGCTTAGCCTTCAACGATAGCTCTCTCAAGAGTATACAATCAACAACAACAAATAACCATGGGAGGAACCTCTTATATAGAATTCTAGGCTCAACAACTACCTCAGTAAAATAATGATATCCTTGGCTAAAACCCTCGATCTAACCTAGGAAAGCATAAGCAACCAATATCCACTAACTAACTAAGGTGGATAAAATCAACAATACATAAAATAGAGAGTGGTTATGCCACATATGCAAATATCCATCAATGAGATTAGTCTCCAAGGTGGACACCCTCTTCAAAAAGCGCATAGAACCACTAAAACACTAATGCCTCTCTTAGAAAAAAGTGCCAACGACTGTGTGAGGAAAGATGAAGTCAATTATCACCAAATATGCCATCAATCCATGTATTGGAAGTTTTTACAAACATATACACATTAAATTTTATTTCTACACATTCATTCATATTTCTTTAAGAATGTCTTACAATAGCTTTAATAAAAATACTCTTTGCAAGCGGTATTACTCTTTTGTGCTCCACTTACATTTATGGAAACAAAATAGCCCTCAAAATTAATAAACAAGATTACAATCTTTTGTTCAACTTCATTATTAAAGAATTGAGCATTCATTAATTTTACATCACCTTAGAATCTTCAAAACTACAAGGCATTGGAGGAGCATTGACCTCTGTACCAATATTATTATACTGTTCTTCAGACATGTCCTCTCGTTCATTCTGTTTAGAATGGAAATTGAGTCACATTAAGCTTCTATGTACAAATAACTTTTCAGTCATTTTGAAATGATAACCAAGCAAATGTGAAAAATGAATTAAGATACCAAATGTCTAAAATAAAACAGCACGCCAACCTTCAGATTTTCTATCATATCTTGATGCTCAGAGCACAGAATTTTGAGATCATCAAGTTGTCCTTGTATTTCATTCATATGCCTACAAAGTTCAATGTTGATTACATCAATAATTTCTTTCATAATTTAAAAAAAATGAAAAGTACCTAAAAATGACAAAAAACTGGTATAAAATTAGTCATCGCTCTAGAAGTGTAACAAGCTTTGCAAAATATATAAGTGGATAAAGCACAAAACAAAATCTATAAGTGGATAAAGAACAAAAATAAGTAACATGGATGCCTTCACTAAGCATCTTGTAAGCTTAAATGTTCTACCATCCAAAATAATACTAGATGTTCAACAAAAGAATAGGGCTTTTGTATGACACAAACCACACATGTTCATCGCAAGGTGAGGCCTTACTAGAATGAACTTAACAAATGTGTTCTACCAAAGCATTAAATAATACCCTTTTTCATCTTTCAATTGTCAAGTAGAAAATTGAAGTCCATGTGAACATATAAACGAAAACCCATCCATGCACAAGACCATATCAAATTCATAATAATTAAAAAATGCAAAAAATAAAATTCACTAATAGGTCATGAACATAAAATACAATATTGATTTACACACTATCTAGATCTATAGTCCCTGCTCAAACATCTAATGGGGAACTATCACCAACAAAAAACTGTCAAGTTATACAGTCATTAATGCTAGAAAACAAAGTCCTATTGGCCATATGATGAGAGGACCCTAACTCTAAAATCCATACCTTATTTGGAGTATGTGCTATACTAGAAAATGTGTGAGGTTTAAAAGTAGAAGAGGAGGAAGAGTCTAACTCAATGTTGAATTTCTTCACGGCCACCTCCAACAATTGCATCTTCTTCCAACAATCAATATTGAAATACCCATCCTTGCCTCAAAATGAACAAGTCCATGGGGGTTCTTCTCCTTTAATTTTG
The DNA here is from genome assembly GCA_009831015.1 of Picea engelmannii. Taxonomy (NCBI): domain Eukaryota; kingdom Viridiplantae; phylum Streptophyta; class Pinopsida; order Pinales; family Pinaceae; genus Picea; species Picea engelmannii. The sequence continues at coordinate 652,090 of ML776574.1, forward strand.
TGAGGAAAATCACACAAGAATGTGGACAAAGAATACAAACCAACGTATATTAAAATAGAGAATGATGTGCTCAATTCATATCAATTATGGTGTGGATGTCAATACATATAAGGGAGATAAGTCCCATACAAAAATCTCGTACAACTATTTTATTAGTTAAGCTCTGCCTTAATCTAACACAACTCTATTTATGAAATGTGACTTAATTACTAATCTAAAGTACAATATAACTTTATTATATGATAACTCTAACACCCTCCCTTAGTGGTCATATAGGGAACAAACGTTATCCCAGAATACGAACTCTTGTGGACCAAACGTGTCAAAGATGTCTATAGTGTGACTCTGAAATTCGCTCCAAAAGCAGATTTTGAACTTTTCATCAAATGGACGAAAACATCAACTACATAACACGTAACCAACATGGTGAACGTAGCACAAAACATTTCACCAACTATTTGATCAATCACTACCTCTTCAGCCGAATGAGAGTAAATGTTCGCTGAAATTTTCATTCCATATACCATGGATGTAGAAGGTGATTTCAAGTTCATGAAGTTACCCTCTTTCACACCTAGGCACCAAAGTGTTACAAAAGTCACAAACTAGGCTTCTAAAGCCTGCAATAATCTGTAAAGAGTCTCATCGAAGCTTGCAACTTGCACTTCCAATGGATGATCCACAACCACCCATGTATGATTGTGTGGTCTCTCCACATTCATCCATTGTTTTTCCATAGTTGGGACTAATCTAGATACATCCAAATCCTTTGACATTCCACCTTTCTTCATGTCTTCAAGCCTTCCATCTTCAATTCCATCACTGGACTATGAGAGCTCTTCATTTGCCACATCTTCAACCCTTCCACCTCCTCCATTGATGGATTGTGGGTGCTCTTTTTCCTCTTATGCTACCTACACAACATCCCATCATGATAGCTCAAACTTTTGCACTTCACTTTCTTGGAGGTCAATTGATCCGTCAACCTCAAAGAAATCCTCATCAATCTTATTCAAATCAGAATTTTCATTGATTCTAACATCCCTACTCACAACAATCTTATTTATACAAGGATCCATAAACCTATATGCTTTCTTTCTGTTAACATATTCAACAAATAACAATTGTTTGTATGTGTCATCCTAAGCAACTCAACCAAAGACGTTAACATGGTTTACCCTTGGTTTCTCACCTATCCAAGTCTCTGTGGGTGTGGTTGTTATCACAACTTTGTTGGGAGTCCTATTCAACACATATTGTTGTATTCATTCTCCAATATTTATCTAGAACTAACTTACCTTGTAGCATTTTCTTCACCATGTCTACAATTCTATTACTCCACCTTTCATCATCACCTCTTTCCATTTGAACTTCTTTCTTATAAAACTCAGCAAACATATCAAATTGATCTCCACCATGGAATTGTTGAACACTAATCTTCCTACTACAATCATCTTCTACCTTTGCCTTAAACTTCGTAAAAGCATATAAAGCATCCATCTCTTTCCTAAGAAAGAAGAGCCTTGACTTTTGCAAAAAATCATGAACAAGAATCATCAGATACCTTGCACTTGATAATGATGGTGTTCTTGATGGACCGAAAATCTCGATATGCACAAGCTTGATTGCCCTACTTGCTTCCATGTCAATAACTTCTTTATTTTGCATTTGACCTGAGCATGTCATGCATCTCCCATCCATCTTCTCCATTTCAAGGAAACCATCAACCATCTAAAATCTACTAAGGAGGGAAAGATGCAAAAAATACAAATTTCCATATCTTTGATGTCACAAACCATTTGTATTGGAATCTCAGTGAACAATCATTTTATATAAATCTTTGTTGTATAAACAAGAGTCTATTGACAAACCTGAAACAATGTCAAAATCACTTATAGCCCCATTGTTGCAATGATACATCCATACAACAAGCCTACCTTAGAAATACCTATTAAACACAAGAATGATTTCTATCTAGTACACAAATTTGTTTGCCAATTTCATCAATCAAACTCATACACCAAATTTTAGTTCATTCCATGCTCAAAAATAATATTTGAACAACCTTCACGATTAGTAATACAATTGAAGAAATTCCATACTCATGATTTTTCTCTTCCAATAGTGAATTAAATCACCTAATAAACTCATAGCTATATGGTCACTCATAACCTAGCGACTACTCTCTTATTAGTGATCGTAACAATGATTGTATCATCTAACTTGCAGTATCTTCCTTTGTCTCTTAGTGGTTGAGGATCAAGTCTTCTCTCATTAAGCAACGGTGTCGGCCTTTCCTCACGTGATGACTACTCTCACCAATCGCCAACTTGTATCTCAATATGCCAACCCTTTTACAAAATGGTTGTTGGTAACTTTGTTTGGCGACTGGTGATTCCATTCATCAACTAGCAATTACAAGCACACAAACCCAACTCCTCTTCTCTTTAATCAATGCAATGGAACTTGAATCTTGTTCTCTACAATCTATGCTGAACCTAGACAGCTAGTCTCCCATCTTCTTTCTTTGGTGACAATTGATTTGCGGTACAACTAGGTGTGCTCAATCTCGATACCTCACGAGGTATTTTCTCAAATGATGACTGTGTCTTTTAATCAATGACAGTTTCTCTCTAACATCATGTGGGCGTGCTCTCTAGCCTCATGTAAGCTCATCACAAGTAATTCTTCCACAAATCTTGCCTATTAAAGGTGAGTGAGTTTGGGGAACATGTCTTGTTTTTCATTGTCACAAAATCTTTCAACGAAGTTTAACTTAAACATTTGCCAATTCAGACCCAACCCTTTGATTTTGTTATCCTTCCATATAAACTAGTTGTAGGCGAGACATATGGATGCTTGCTACTTCATGTGTTATATTCTTCTTGGAGCATCCTAGTGACTATGTATTGTTAAATTTAGAGTTGTTATTAAGTTCTTTTCAATTTACTAGACAATAATAGCATAAGCAAGATCACTGAAAGAAATACAATCAAAAGGTACACAACATTTTATCCTGGGAAACCATCATGGGGGAGAAAACCCAGCAAAAACTTCCTCAATAATAGACTGCCAAGACTAAAGACCAAAAACACTAGAGAATATCCAAGACTGAGCAATGCACCTCTCTCTCCTTCTTCTTATGACTACAGTTACCTCCAAAACTTGCGCACTAGATGAGTGACTGAGTGAGTGAGTAACTGAAGCGCCATCCTCACTTATTTATACTAGCTGGGAGGCGCTAGGGTTGTCTTTTCACCAAGTTGGGTCGACTTCTTCAACTAATGGTTAAAACCACTTTAATTAGCCCTAGGGGCCGACTTTACAAACAACACCATATAAATATGGTTTATCCAATCCAAAAAAGGGGATTTGGTCTTACACAAAGCCCGACATGATCAATCCACAAAAGGGGATTTGATCTATATAAAAATAACTCAATTATAATTAGAATATTCTTCGCAGTTACAATATTTCAACACTCCCCCTTAACAAGAAGGGTATTCTACTAACGTAACTCAATACAACATCATCAGGAGAGAGAGAGGGCAGCAACATCATCATCATCTGGAACATTGACTGGCATATCTACAAATCATTGAAAGTTTTTCTCATCATCAATAACATCATCGTTCACAGCGTGGAGATGGAAATAACATCATCATCATCATCATCTACATCAACATCAATTAGAATAACGCTAAAGAAACATCAACACCATCATTAACAACATGAGGGTTAGTACAACATCATCAACAACAACACGAGACTGATACATCATCATCATCAACAACACGAGGCTGATACATCATCATCATCAACAGCACGACGTTGATACAACAACATCATCAGCACGAGGCTGAGATAACAACATCATCATCATATAGCAACAGAATGAGGCAGGTGCAACAACAACATTTTTGTTGAAATATTGTAACTGCAAAGAGTATTCTATTTATTATTGAGATATTATTCATTAGATCAATCCCCTTTTGTGGATTGATCATGTCGGGCATTGCAATTGACCAAATCCCCTTTTGTGGATTGGTCAAACCCTAAATATATTGTGCAAATTGAGAAGTCGGCCCCCAGGCTAATTAAAGTGGTTTTAACCACTAAGAAGACAAGTCGGCCCTGCCCAATGAAGAGACACCTTTCCAGCGCCTGCCGGTTTGTATAAATAAAGGAAGCGAACGCCTCATTATCTCACTCACTCATTCACTCATCAAGTGAGCAAGTTTGGTAGTTGCAGTTAGGAGACGAAAGAAGAGAGAGGTGCATTGCTCAGTGTTGGATATTCTCTAGTGTTTTGGTTTATTGTCTTGGCATTGTATTGGTTATCTATATTAAGAAAGTTTTGCTAAGTTTTCTCCCCCATGAGGGTTTCCCAAGATAAATGTTGTGTATCTTGTGATTGTGTTTCTCTCAGTGATCCTATCTATGCTATGGTTATCTAGTAAATTGAAAAGAAACCTAATAATAGCTTAAATCTTAACATGGAATCAGAGCTAAGCTGAAGAGAGCATCTTTCACTAGATAAGCAAAAACGTCATTGTTGTCGTACAAGAAAATTGGGGTTTTCTATTGAAGAGGAATTTCAGCCCTAAAATCATCAAGGAAGTGTGCCCTAGCCTAGCGAACTCTTTGGCAGCCTCAGTGCACTTTTTCAGTGGATAGAACTCCCAAAAAGTGAAACCCTAGTTTCATTGGTACCAGAAAACCAGAACCAATACTAGAAGTACCAGTCCAAAATTCCTTGGTCCTGTTTGAAGGGGAAAAATTTGGATTTTCTGAAATCTAACTGCACCAGGCTACTCGCCTTAGCCAAGCGCACCTCCTAGTGTTGATGCTAGCCTAGTGCTAAAGATTTCCAGCTTCGTGCTGATGTTGTTGTGATGCCAACCTTGTGCTAAAGATTTCTAACTTCGTGCTGATGTTGTTGTGATGTCAGCCTAGTGCTGAAGATTTCCAGCTGCGTGTTGATGTTGTTGTGATGCCAGCCTAGTGTTGAAGATTTCTAGCTTCGTTCTGATGTTGTTGAGATGTCAGCCTCGGCTGAAGATTTCCAGCTTTGTTCTGATGTTGTTGAGATGCCAGCCTCGTGCTGAAGATTTCCAGCTTCGTGCTGATGTTGATGAGATGCCAGCTTCATGCTGAAGATTTCCAGCTTAGTGCTGATGTTGATGAGATGTCGGCGTCGTGCTAAAGATTTCCAGCCTAGCGTTGATGTTGATCATGCTCTAGCATTCATGTTAAGGTGTTGTTGTTGTTGATGTTGTATCACCCTTGTGTTGTTATTGATGATGATGATGTATTAGTGTTATACTAATCCATGTTGATGCAGATCATGATGATGCCATTCCAACTCCTTGCTGTGGATCATGATATTGATGATGCGAAAAACTTCCGATGATTTATAGATATGCTAGTCAGTGTTCCAGATGTTGTTGATGTTGCATCCCTCTCTCTCTCCTGATGATTTTGTAGAATACCCTTCTTGTTAAGGGGGAGTGTTGAAATATTCTAACTGCAAAGAGTATTCTATTTATTATTGAGTCATTATTCATTATATCAATCCCCTTTTGTGGATTTATCATGTCGGGCATTGTAATTGACCAAATCCCCTTTTGCGGATTGGTCAAACCCTAATTGTATTATGCAAATTAAGAAGTCAGCCCCCAGGCCTAATTAAAGTGGTTTTAACCACTAAGAAGACAAATCGACCCTCCCTAGTGAAGAGACACCTTTCCAACGCCTGCCAGCTAGTATAAATAAAGGAAGTCAACGCCTCATTATCTCACTCACTCATTCACTCATCAAGTGCGCAAGTTTGTAGCTGCAGTTGGGAGAACAAGGAAGAGAGAGGCGCATTGCTCAATGTTGGATATTCTCTAGTGTTTTGGTTTATTGTCTTGGCATTGTATTGGCTATCTATCTTAAGGAAGTTTTGTTGGGTTTTCTACCCCATGAGGGTTTCCCAGGATAAATGATGTGTATCTTGTGATTGTGTTTCTCTCAATGATCCTAACTATGCTATTGTTATCTAGTAAATTGAAAAGAAACCTAATAATAGCTCAAAAATTAACAAGAAGTGCATTGGAAGATCTTGATCGTGGATCATAGTCTTCACAACTTCCATTATTGTTCTATACTTTCTTTCCCCTACACCATTTGTTGAGGATTATAGGGAGTGGTTGTTGATGATTGCGGCTATGTGAGACATTCTCCAGGACACAAACCTGAGAGAGAGCCCCTGAGAGGGGCGTGTGGTTCCTATCTGAGATAGAGTTGGAACGTAGAGATGGCCTCCTCCTTACAGAGAGTTGAGAAGAACTTCATATGATTCTCCTGTGTAACACAGTGAGAAAGGAGATCTGCAGAGTTGGACGTGTCTGTGGTTGAGCACAAGGTGAACGTGTGAAATCCAAAAGTGTTGGGTGCATCATCATGAGACAGACATGAAGATGATATATTAGCCTCCTCTGAGCAGAGAGTTGATGAGAAACTCCAGATGACTCTCCTGTGTAATGCAGTGCGAAAGAGGATTTGTTGAGTGGACATGCCTATGGACGAGCACAGGTGAACGTGATCCTAGTGGTGGAGCACTAGTGAAGAAATGGTTCTTTTGTGTAATGCAGTGAGCCAGAGATATGGACATCCCCATGGATGTGCCCCTAGTGGCTAAGCACTAGTAGGTGTATGAGATCCCTTGCTATATTGTTCAAGAGTCAGACTTGCCTGTAACCCTAATTGTAATGTAAAGGGTACAGGTCGACCCCACCTTAATGTAATTGATAATTAATGTAAAAGATAATTAATTTGATTAATATTAATTATATTATCAGATAGAGAGGTCGACCTTGTTGTGTAAATAGACACTTATGTTGACAGGTCAAGTCTAATATAAGTAAAGGTAAATTCCCCATTGAGGAATCATATCTTCTGTGTGAGTTTGCAAATTTCAGCAAGTACACCTTCTTGGGAAAAGTGCGCACCTCTCTTGGGCGCTAGTCTTCTAGGGTTTGCAAGCACCCTCTTGTGTGCTAGGTTTTCTTGGTGGTGAAGGTCTTTCTCTTGAAGAATATAGCAAAGGATTTGG
>ML776574.1:659311-669615 GCA_009831015.1 Picea engelmannii
TCTTGGTTGCTGCAACATTATTGGTTATGGTTAAGTTAAATGCTAAAAATGGAATGAACTTCATGCTTAACCTTGCTTATTGAAAAATCAACATGGTATCAGAGCATAGGTCTTGAAGAACCCATTGCACAAACATCTTTCAACCATCCTCTCTCTCTTCTGCAGAAACTGTACGACCCTCCTAGGGTTCCCAGAAAATTCGTACGGCCTACTCTTCTGAGGGTTTTCAGCACTTGGAACTTGGACGCTGGGGCTAAAAAGGACATAGGTGTGTATGGCCTCCTTCAGCGCACCTCCAACAAGTCTCAAATTGCAATTCCAAGCATTTTGACTTTTTGGCCCTAGGGTTTCGCTAATTTCTGTAGAAAATTTCATAATTGTGTTTATGCAACTCCTTGAAGGAGCTATTCAGCTTACCAGGGCTATCATATCCTTCAAAGGCTTATTGTTGGCAGTCATATGTCCAACAAAACCTAAAAGTGCTAGCCTATCCTAGCCGTTAGGTTTTCTAGCCTAGTTGACAAGGGTTTGTGAAGAATCCAAAATGAGCAAAATTACGATGGGAGGAAAGCTTGATGGTTCAAGAAAACTCAGTTTCAGGAAGACAAGACCTCAAAGAAATGAAGACATCAACATCTCAACACTCTTAGGCATGGTCCCTACCAATGATAAAACTCGGTTAATTGATAGTGGTGCCTCCATGCACATGACCGGTCTTAGAGATCACCTAACACATTTCATTGAGAAAGAAACACATCTACATGTTGTTCTTGAAGATGATGCCAGATATAATGTGAGAGGAGTTGGAACTTCTACCTTCCAACTAGATTAAGATATGCAGCTTCAATTAAAATAAGTACTATATGTACCCGGAATGAAGAGGAACCTTGTCTCTATTTCTGCCTTGGAAAACAAAGGCTACAAGATTACCTTCTTAGAAGGAAGAGTTCTTGCATGGCACAAAGACTCTCATATAAGTTCTGCCAAGGTAATTGGTGTCCGAGAAAACAACTTGTACAGATTAACCATCAAACCAATCCAAGCCTTGCTACATGACACTATCATCTTGAGTGAACTATGGCATAGAAGACTTGCTCACATTCATTATAGAGCTCTTCTAGCTCTAGGGAAAATGATAACGAGTCTACCAGAAGTACATATTCAGCATAAAGGTGTCTGCAAACGTTGTGCCCTAGGAAAAAATGTTAAAGGATCCTTCTCAAGTAGTGACAATACATCCAAGGAAATCTTGGACTTGATACATTCAGATGTATGTGGGCCAATGACTGTTGCATCTCTGAATGGGTACTTATACTATGTACTCTTCATAGATGATCACTCCCGGAAAAATTGGATTTACTTTCTAAAAAACAAGGATGGATTCCTTGCAAAATTTCAAGAATTCAAAGCTCAAGTTGAGAACCAGACCCGAAGAAAAATCAAAATATTAAGATCAGATAATGGACGAGAATACACCTCAAAAGAATTCAGTAGTTTTTGTATTGAAGTAGGGATCAAGAGGGAGTTCACAGTTCCTTACAACCCTCAACAAAATGGGGTTGCTGAAAGGAAAAACATAACTATCATTGAGGCAACCAAAGCAATGATACATGATCAGAGTCTACCTATGACTCTATGAGCAGAAGCATGTATAACAACAGTATATGTTCAAAACAGAAGTCCTCATCAGATCATAAAGAACATTACTCCAGAAGAAGCCTTCATCGGAGTGAAGCCTGAGATTGGACACTTCAGAATATTTGGATGTCCAGTATATTTTCATGTACCCAAAGAAAAGAGATCCAAGCAAGAACCTCCAGGAAGAAAAGGCACATTTGTAGAATACAGTGAATCCTCAAGCATATTGAATCTACATTCCTGGTCAGAGACAAATTGAAGTAAGCAGAGATGTTACTTTTGAAGAAGAAGTAGCCTTCTAGAACTCTAGAGAAGCTTAGATGGAAATTAATAGTGAGACAATGCCTTCTCCCCCTTCAACAGTTCAGATGAAGACAAACATTATTCCAGTTGATCCAGTTGTTCCAACCGATCCAGTTGCTCCAAGCAACATACCCAGAGATATTACAATTGGACATAAAAAGCCTGCTTGGGCCCGACAAACTCTACAAGAAGTAGAAGGGCATAAAGCCCCACAAGGAACTACCAGAGAAAGCAAGAGACCAAAGAGATTCTCAAGCTACCTTTCAGCCATGACCCACATTATTGACTCAGAGCCATCTTGTCATGGAGAAGCTTCAGGTGAACAAGTATGGCAAGATGTCATGAATGAAGAATACCAATCTATATTGAAAAATGATGTATGGGATGTTGTTCCAAGACCAGAGGGAAAGTCTGTAGTGACTTCCAAATGGATTTATAAAATCAAGCATGCAGCTAATGGAAGCATCGAAAAATACAAAGCAAGATTTGTGGCCAAAGGGTTCTCAAAAGTAGAGGGAGTTGACTATGACGAGACGTTTGGTCCAGTAGCCCGATACACCTCCATCTGTTCTATCATTGCACTAGCTGCTTCCATGGGTTGGAAGCTACATCAAATGGATGTAAAGACAACTTTTCTCAATGGTGAAATTGAGTAAGAAGTTTATATCGAGTAGCCAGAAGGATTCATTGTACACAACGAAAGATCTCATGTATGTAGGTTAAAGAAAGCCCTATATGGTCTAAAACAAGCACCACGTGCTTGGTACGAGAAAATGGATGGATTTCTGATGAGCTTGGGCTTCAACAAAAGTGTTGTTGATCCAAACTTATATTATCACATTGATGGCAATGTGTGTTTGTTTTTGGTCCTATATGTGGACGATCTTTTCCTCATCGATTCAAAGAGACTCATTGTCGAATGCAAACGAGCATTGACTGCTAAATCTGAAATCAAGGACTTGGGGCTGATGCTTTATTTCTTGGGACTAGAAGTATGGCAAAAGACAAATGAGATTTTCCTTAGTGAAGGAAAATATACTATGAAGATACTGAAAAAGTTCGGCATGACCGAATGTAAATCCATGCCCACTCCAATGGTAATGGATTTGAAGATGAGTAATACTAATTTAGGAGATGTAGATCCACACTTATACCAACAGTTGATTGGATCACTGATGTATCTAGTTAACACCAGACCAAACATTTGCTATGCAGTAAATGTGCTTAGCCAGTTCATGAGCAAACCAAGACAGACACACTGGATAGCTGCAAAACATGTATTGAGATACTTACGAGGCACAGTTGGTTATGGCCTAAGATATGCCTCCAGTGTAGACTTGAGCCTATAGGGATATGTCGATGCAGATTGGGCAGGAAGCACAGTGGACAGAAAAAGCACCTCCGGTTGTTTCACTTTAAGGTCTGCCATGGTTTCCTGGTGTAGCAAAAAACAAAGCTCTGTGGCATTGAGCACCGTAGAAGCAGAGTACATTGCATTGAGTGTAGCATTCCGTGAAGCAGTGTGGCTTCGCAAACTTCTAATTGACTTGTTTGATCCTGAGATGGATCCTACTACTATTCATTGTGATAACCAAAGTTGTGTAAAGCTCTCTGAGAACCCTGTGTTTCATGACAGATTGAAACACATTGAGATAAAGTATCACTATATCAGAGACATGGTGCAGAGGAAGACAATACACGTGCAGTATCTTCCTACTCATGAACAGATCACGGATATCTTCATCAAACCACTTGCCAAGACAAAGTTCGAGTATTTCCATGAGAGACTTGGCCTGGTGAAAAATGCCTCCCTAGCTGAGCGGGAGTGTTGATGATTGTAGCTACGTGAGACATTCTCCAGGACAAACCTGAGAGAGAGCCCCTGAGAGGGGTGTGTGGTTCCTATCTGAGACAGAGCTAGAGCGTAGAGATGGCCTCCTCCTTACAGAGAGTTAAGAAAAACTCCAGATGATTCTCCTATTTAACGCAGTGAGAAAGGAGATTTGCAAAGTTGGACGTGCTTGTGGCTGAGCACAAGGTGAACGTGTGAAATCCCAAAGTGTTGGGTGAATCGTCATGAGACAGAGATGAAGATGATGTATTAGCCTCCTCTGAGCAGAGAGTTGATGAGAAACTCCAGAAGACTCTCCTGTGTAATGCAGTGGGAAAGAAGATCTGTTGACTGGACGTGCCTGTGGACGAGCACAGGTGAACGTGATCCTAGTGGTTGAGCACTAGTGAAGAAGTGATTCTTCTGTGTAATGCAGTGAGCCAAAGATATGGACATCCCCATGGATGTGCCCCTAGTGGGTGTATGAGATCCCTTGCTATATTGTTCAAGAGTCAAACTTGCCTGTAACCCTAATTGTAATGTAAAGGGTACAGGTCGGCCCCACCTTAATGTAAAAGATAATAAATCTGGTTAATATTAATTATATTATGAGATAGAGAGGTCGGCCCTGTTGTGCCAATAGACACTTCTGTTGACAGGTCAAGTCTAATATAATAAAGGTAAATTCCCCATTGAGGAATCATATCTCTTGTGCGAGTTTAAAAATTTCAGCAAGTACACCTTCTTGGGAAAAGTGTGCACCTCTCTTGGGCGCTAGTCTTCTAGGGTTTGCAAGCACCCTCTTGTGTGTTAGGTTTTCTTGGTGGTGAACGTCTTTCTCTTGAAGAATATAGCAAAGGATTTGGTTGGGTTTTCTTCCCTTGTTGAGAAGGGTTTCCCAGGATACTTCTTGTGTTCTTGTGCATGGTGTTTCTTCTTGTGATCTTGGTTACTGCAACATTATTGGTTATGGTTAAGTTAAATGCTAAAAATGGAATGAACTTCATGCTTAACCTTGCTTATTGAAAAATCAACAGTGGTGAGCTCCCTCTTAATCCCGACATCTCTGCAAAAGCTTACAAATTCTTTTGAGGTGTATTCTCCTCCATTATCTGACCTGAGTATCTTGATTTTTCTTTCTGAGAGATTTTCTATCAAGGCTTTGAATTCCTTGAATTTTCCAAATACTTCATCTTTTGATTTCAAGAAATAAACCCAAGTCTTGCGAGAATAATCATCAATGAATGACACATAGTATACATACCCACTTAGACATGTTGATGGCATTGGGCCACATACATCTGAGTGGATGAGCTCCAAGATTCCTTCTTCTTTATTGTCGCTCTTTGGGAAAGGATTCTTTATGTTCTCTCCTTGTGCACATCCCTTGCACACACATTCATGATCAACCTTGAACTATGGTAGACATGTAACTACCTTGCTTACATATGGTAAGGCTTTGTAGTTAATGTGAGCTAGTCTTCTATGCCAAAGTTCACATGGACTCTCGATGGAGTGAGTCAAGGTTGCATTTGAGTGACCTTTTAACTTATACAAACCACCTTCTTCTGTTCCAATGACAATTGCATCTTCTATGGTTTTTCCTTTAGGCCACATAAGAACTTCACCATCTATGAATGCAACCCTGAAACCTTTCATATCTAAAGCTACGATAGAAAGTAAATTCTTTGTCAAACCTAGTACATATAGTACATCCTTCATTTTCATTAGGGTCCTTGAATCAAGTTTGTAGGTGGATTCTCCCACTCCTTTCAATTTTTGAGCTATTATTAGGTTTCTTTTATTGGAAGGGAATTTCTAACTAAAAACCATCTAGGGAAGTGCGCCCTAGCCTATGCTTATTAGGTTTCCCTAGATGGTTTTTAGTCAGAAATTCCCTTCCAATAAAAAGCCCTAATTTTCTTGTACGACAACAGTGACGTTTTTGGCTACTCGGTGAAAGGTTCTATACTCAGTTTAGCTCTGATACCATGTTAAATTTAGAGTTTCTATTAAGTTCTTTTCAATTTACTAGACAATAATAGCATAAGCAGGTCACTGAAAGAAACACAATCACAAGGTACACAACATTTTATCCTGGGAAACCCTCATGGGGGAGAAAACCCAGCAAAAGCCTCCTCAATAATAGATTGTCAATACAATGCCAAGACTAAAGACCAAAAACACTAGAGAATATCCAAGACTGAGCAATGTGCCTCTCTCTCCTTCTTCTGACTGCAGCTACCTCCAAAACTTGCGCACTAGATGAGTGACTAAGTGACTGAGTAAGTGAGGCGCCATCCTCACTTATGTATACTAGTTGGGAGGTGCTAGGGTTATGTCTTTTCACCAAGCTAGGTCGACTTCTTCAACTAGTGGTTAAAACCACTTTAACTAGCCCTAGGGGCCGACTTTACAAACAACACCATATAACTATGGTTTGACCAATCCACAAAAGGGGATTTGGTCTTATACAAAGCCCGACATGATCAATCCACAAAAGGGGATTTGATCTATATAAAAATAACTCAATTATAATTAGAATATTCTTCGCAGTTACAATATTTCAACATGTATGATGGTGTTATATTATTGGTTTGTCACTGAGAGGGGGTGTTCTACTTTGTCCTATTTTGTTGAGTGTGTGGTGGGGACATATTGATGTTTGATGCAATTAGCACTTTTTTTATGTCTCCTTCTATGATGTTGATGTGGTGTGGTCGTACACTTTGGCTCAATGATGTATTATTGATGTAATAGTTTCTTGTTCAAGCCTATTATTGATGAAATAGGTACAATCCTAGGTAGAGCTTATGTTTTGTTGTTATGTTGTTACCATGGTGGGGGGGTTGTTAGGAGAACAACTTTATTTTTGCATGCTACAACACCTTGATGGAGCGCACCCCTTCATTCACACACATGTTGAGGCAAATCACCATATTATATTATTATTTTGGTTGAGTGGAGGGCCCATCCCCTTGGTCTTGGAGTTTGTTGGGTTACACATGGATTTACGACAAGGTGGATACTATTTTTGGAGGGTGGTTGTAAATCCAAAGTTGTGCTAGGAAGTAGTTATGAGAGCACCCTTGCCCTAGTATTTATGTTTAACACATGGTTAACCATTTCTCTTCATTTTGGGGCACCCTCTTCTTATTCACATGTGTGAGGAGGTGGACACACTTCTCTAGGATGCAATCATGTGCAATTGGTTGAGCATTAATTAATTTATTGTTGTTGACCCCTTCCTTGAACAAGTTTTGAGGAGTTGTAACCACTTTGGAGCACATTTACTATTTTAAGGAGGTCGTACACATTGAAGAAAGAGCCCATGAAACACTTGGTATTTTGGGAGGTTTGACCAAACCTTTCTTGTGGAGTGTTCCATCTATTTGGCATCTTGCACACTTATCAATGGAGTTGGTTAGAGACCACTACCTTAAGATTCATGTGTGTGAGTGGTTGCACACTTGTTTATGCATCATGTGGACCACATTACTATTTTGAGATGTTGGTTATGGAGCACTCTCCTAGGTTAGAATAATTTATTATTTCTTCACTTGTGCATCTTAGAGGGGACACTTGGAAAAGTTTTCTAGGTGAACCTTGGGCACATCCTCCTATGTCAAGGAATATTTTATTGTATTTGCTGCATGCATGCATCTTGAAGGGCGCACTAGATGTGGACCTTTTAGCACCTTTACTTGGTCAAAGAGGCTACTTTTAGTGATGTGCCCCCTCTCTTGGAAATTTGTTGATTATTCCTTCATATTTTTGGATGGGGCAACCTCTCTTAGAGAGGATGAAGGCCACATATCCATTTGATATGGTCAATCAAGATTTAGGATAGATCTAAGTACTCCATTATTATATTATTCCTTTGACTTGTCATGGAGTTAGTTGGAGAATAATATATTTTATTGTAAGAGAGATTCAACTACCTTTATAAAATAGGAGCTTCCTCTCCATTAATTGGTAATTGGGTGAATGTGGATTTGGAGTTAAAGTAACTGGGAGAATGTAGGAGCTTGAAGTAGAAGGTTAATGAAGCTCCTTTGTATATCAAACCCTTGAAGACTAATGAAGAAGTGAGATATTGATCTACTTTGTGTATGCTCTTGTTATGCTTTTCAACTTTGTTGTTGATTTGTTGTAGAAACCTCTTCTTGTCATGCTAGTGTGAAGGCCTATTAATGAAAACACCATTCATTTAGGAATAAACAAATGTGAGGAACTCTTCCCTTTTGATTTATGTGTTGCTATATTTCTGCATTGTTATCCTTCATCTATCAAGTTAAGTTGTTGAATTGGAGTAATAATTCAGCAAAACATAATAGCACCTTCATATTGTTTGATGAGTGGCAACTTCATATCTCTGAAATTAGTTTCCACACCTATTTCCAGCAAACACCTAAGGTGGATTGTGTCAAACCTAGGACTTTTACCATAAGTACACACCTAAATGATGAATGTATGAACTAGTTCTTTCATCCATTTGATGGTTGAATGTAGCAAACTAGCCTTTTCTACCATATAGCCTACCTCAAAGTAGTTGATTGTGACACACTAGTTATTTCATTCATGCAACCTTTCCATTACTCCATTAGCCCATACATTTATAGGCACTAGTCACGTCATCACAATTTCCTTGTTCCCCTCTTCTTCCTTTCCTTTCTTTCCCATATCCCTTTCCCCATTTCCATTTCCTTCCATACACTACCCTACAAATTTATTTTGTTAAGGTTTACTCAAACTTCACCTTGAGCCTCCACTCCATAGCCTTAACAATCCTTCCTTAGGGAATCCCCCCTTGTGTTGGAAAATAGCCAACCTAAAGTGTGGGGAAGAGTTGTTGGGGTGACATTGGGCAACCTTCTTGAGTTACACAAAGCTGGCACTCTGGTGCTTGGGACTTTACAAATTGTGGGAGATAGATTTTGTTGTATAGAGATCATCTCAAAATATCCTTCAACTTTGTTAAGCCATATGGCACCAAAAATGACTTTGTTCCCATTGAACTTGGGTAATTTGAACTTCAATTTGTTAGGAAGTCTTAGTTGTGAACTAAACAACCCATGTGAAACATGAGATATTGAAGTCCCTTGGCTTGTATTTCCTTCAGTTCTAGATGAGTTGGATGTTGACATTCGCAACTAAATCTATTACATAAACACATTCATTCTTGTACTCAATGTTTGTTGCTCATCACATTCTTGAGATGGCTGAATTTTGAGTTTAACACTATTTTTCTCACCATCCTTAGTGATCATTGGTATCCAATTCCTACAAATTTGTTTGAAGTCGTGACATCTTGCAACTTCATGTGTTCTCAATTTTTTATTTTCTCAAAAATATTGGGGCCATGACACAATTTCTTCTTGATAAGGTTAGAATTTCGCCAAGGTTTGCACACTTGCTTTGGCAATGTTTGTAGAAATTAGGGCTAGATTTTATTTTCCCACAAAATTTGTGATTGAGACACTATCTACAACACAATTATGCACAAGTTAGCACAGGGACTGCAAAGGTTTTAGACACAAAGCATGAGTTTTACAAGGGTTTTGTGGCAAGGTTCAAGGAGGATTTATAGGCATGAATGGGTTGTTAGAAGTAAAGAGATGTGCTCGTTTTTCCATAGTGTAATGATCCCAAGCCGAATTTTTTGCTTGGAATCACTAACTAACCACTGTTCTGATTATTAATTGTGTATGCAGGTTGGCCTTGACATTTCGGCCTTAGGGTTTATTCAATTGTTTCAGCCACGTGTTATACAAGCATTATTGCAAACATATGAAGATCATCATCAAGACAAGATATGAGCACAAGCAATAACTGAACTTTATCATAAGAAATCAAGCACCTGATACAATGAGAGAAGCAGATCTGGAATAGCTTCATACAAAATGCTCCCGAAGATACAAATCAAGCCTCCCAAAGGCTGCAATAGAAGATGAACGCTCAATCTGCAAACTAGGGTTTACGCCTAAACCCCAAGCAACTGATATGACCCTGCGGACTGCTAGTACGGCCTGCTGAAGACAATGGATGCCAAGGGTTCGGCCCTGTTGACCGCCTATTCAGCTAGGGGTCAACTCATGTACCATGAAGTATTTATCCATGTTGAAGACAATGTTGGTTCTACCCGGTGTCTAATGTTCCAGCACTAAATTTTTGTAAACGAAATTTTCGCACCCCTGCGTGGGTTAATAATGTAATGAGTCTGCATGAGTCATAGTTAGGTTAGGTACCTTGGGACGTTTTCATTAAGGGAGTTCCTTTCACCGAGGGTTTTTTATCCTCAGGTTGTTAGCCGGGCTCCCGGGCCTGGTTGACTTCCCTTGAGTTTTTCCCTCCTCACATGCAATAATTTCCTCCAAAGTGGTGAACGACGTTTTAATGGTCTCGTCCTTTGGTAACCTTTGCTTAGGATTGATGTAAATGACCATGCTAGACAGTGTCTAAAGTTTCGCGGAATTTCGTCGAGTCTAGATAGGTTTTTTTTAATTAATTAAATTTAATTAATTTTCCTAAG
>ML776574.1:693147-703543 GCA_009831015.1 Picea engelmannii
CAAAACGTTCACTTCTTTGTCTAGCTAACCTAACCCTAACCCTAAGGTGACGTCACACTTATTTTGATCTCTTGTTTGGCATAAAACGTTGTGATATTGTCACCCTTTTTGATAGGCTTTGAGTTGCTGATTATCTTCACAAGCTTAATTAACAAAACGTCCTTCTCATTGCCCTTCAAAAAGTAACTTAGAAGTAGGGCTGACGTCACCCTAAATTTGCATAGTGACGCAGCAACAATATTTATATATGAGCATATTTAATGCATTGTGATAAGTAAAGGATTGATATTAAACATTGAATGCCTTTATCATTTTGTATTTATTGACGAAGTAATATTATATGCCATTGTCTTTATTTGCAATCATTGACTTTGTCAATAATTACATTCATTATTGCTGATATGTTTTAAAGATAGTCATTAATATTTGAAGTACTAACCACTGTAGCACATTCTTTTAGTTTTATTTGCCTTGTCTCGCAAACAGGTGCCATTCAGTGGAATATCTTCACTTTGACTATCCATTTGGCAGTAATCTGTGAAGGGAAAGCTTACCTTGACCTTTGAAGCCTTAAACCCTTGATCCTTTTCCTTCAGAACCCCAGATTACTAGGGACGTCTCCCTTGGGATTAGCCACCCTAAATAGAAAGAGCTCTCCATCGAGGTGACAGTGGGTGGGGAAGCTCCTGTTACGCCAGTTTGAGCCTTGACTTCAAGCTACCTAAACCTTTCCTACAAACTGTGCGATAACAGGTCACTATCTGGTTGTGGCCTAGGGTGGTGAGTCCATGATACCACCAGTCATGAGCCTTGCCATCCAAATACATAGTGGCAAATTTTATGGCCTCCGTCTCCCTCATGGGATTAAGCTACAGATAAGTGTCCAGTTTTTGTACCCATGCTTGGGCTGTCATCTTGGCTGTACCATCAAAGTATGGGATTTCTATCTTCCCAGCTCTTCGTTCAAACTCAAAACTGCTCCTGTGGTTCGACCTGGACTTGTTTCTGAACTTGAGTTGGCAATATTGATTCAGGAACATCTGCCTCTGAATGATCATATCCAAGCCATAGTACTCCCTAGTACATTGTGCCATCTGCTCAACAAAGTCATCCACCTCCTCCTGCTGTATCTGTTCATCTATGAATGTGGGTAAGTACGGTCTAGGGTTAGTCCTGCTCCCCATCTGTCCATGTGACGTACCCCCTCCATGGCTTCCTTCAGACCTGGGAGACTTTTCCGAATTATACCTGACTTCCCCATGGGATCCACCAGCCTCTTTGTTTCCATACGTCTCAGGGTCTTTCCCCTGATGAGTCATCTTCATCAATAGCTCAGTTATCCGAGTCTGATTCTCATCAATCTTCCTTAGATTCCCATCTACCTTCTTCAAGGTCTCAGTGATTTCGGCTTGTCCCCTTCGGTTTGTCTCATGGCTTTCCTGTAAATGGTGGACCTGGTTACCTTCTGTAAGGTTTATGGTTTGATGGAATTTGTTGAATTCGGATGCCAAGAAAGCCAAGCCTTGTGGCTCACGATCATCTCCTTATCCCTCCATTTCGGCTTCTATTTCACTAGCCAGCTTCTTCCTTCTGCCCATAAAGATACCACTGTACCTCTGCATGCGCTAATCCTCACAGGTTTGGAGGATCAAAGCTCTGATACCATTGTAATGGCAATAGAAGCCTTCTCCTGAAGTATGGAGCTCAAATGCTGAAGCTTTCTCCTCAAACTGCAGAAACCCTAGACTGGTACGACCCTCCTGAAACCCTGAATATGGCCAATAGTACAGCCTGGCTGAATATGGGCTCTGAATCCCCTGAAACTCTCTAGAATGATAGATCGGGTGACCACAAGCACCTGAGAGAAGTTTCAATGTCAGATCTAACCTTTAGCCTCCTATATCTGAGAAATATTGAATCACAAGACGTCCCCTTCTTCCTGAAATCGTCCCAACCTACAACTGGATGATAGGGACGTGACAACTCCTCAAGGAAACCCTCAAACTGATGAGCAAGGGCTTGCAAGAAAAACCCCAATGTTGAAAACCTTCCAATCTTCCTCAAGATGTTGGATCAAACTCTTTTTCCACAAATGGTGTGCCCCTGCAAGAAAACCCTAGCTGGTATGGCCATGTTGGTTCAACTGGTACGACCCTGCTAGTCCTCCTGGAAAGATGATAGATGTAGAATGGTGTGGGTGGAGTATTTCATCCCCGAGACCAAGCTTGGAACAAGGTGAGTGGAATCTTTCACCACTAATTTGTTCACTAGGGTTTGTAATATCAAAACCCTCAAAACTGTATGCTCAAGAGCATCAACAAGCAATTACCAAAATCCAAAATGAATGAGAGGTGCGCCCTAGCCTTCTCTTTATACTTTCCTTCTATTTCCCTGTTGAGTTAAGTTAACCCCTAGGGTTAACTCCTAACTCAACCTCCAGCGTTTCTATTTCTTCATTGAGTTATATTTTAACTCCTTTTACCTTTTTATTAAGTCAACTTAAGAATATAACTTTAGTTTGGTTGAATTTTCCCCTCAGTGTGAGACTATGGCCTAGTGGGGATGCCTAGGCCACTAAGTCTTCTCAAACCTCTTCATCAAGAGGTGGGGGACATTACACATAGACAATATAGCAATATTGTCACCCAACCATGGGTACAAAGGCCACCCCCAAGCACCTTAACCTTGACAAACAGAATAATTCCGAAAGCAGACCAATAGCCAACCAAGGTAGCTCACCTTTCTCTAAGGGGAGCACACCAAGAAAGAATAACCAAAGACCGAGCAGAAAGTCCAACCAAAAGCCAAAATCCCAGTTGCAACAGCTGCAGCTGCACTCCCTCTCCAAACTTGCACACCACTAGTCTTATGCAGTTGTGAGAGTAAAAGTGACAAATGAGCTCTAGCACCCTCTTATTTATAGTGCTCTTTGTCACCTGTCCAAGACGACTTCTTATTTTAGAGGCTAATAACTCAATATTAAATCTTGAGCCGACTTGTCTTCTATGGTTATTATCCAGCATTTTAGGGTTTCTCTTGCTTCCCGAAATATTCTAGTCTTGTCAAAGGTTACACGTGGAGGTTAATACCTCTCGCAGCTACCATAATATCAACACTCCCTCCTAGCTAGGGAGGTATTAAAGGAAATGGTATTGAGCACAAACAAACCATTCAATCGATAGCATCATCATAGCCACACATGTTATCTCATGATCATGTAGATCGACTCACGAGCAACATCACCACTATCAGTATCATCTGATAGGATCAACTGCATCATCTCTCGAAGCCATACTCTACCTGAGTAATCAGGCATGATGCTGAATAAGTCACACTCCATAGAGTGATACAAGGACCATTCTTCTAATATGGACATACGTCCTAGAAGAATGACTATCCGAACAAATGTTGAAAGCCATGCCATGGGCTACAGAGACCATTCCTACAGGAATGTCAATCTCTGACTATTTTCTAATCGGGTTATATGTACCATAGAGATCCATCTCTACCTACATGCCTTAGAAAATATCGATCTTGAACCATTTTCCTGATCAAGCCACAATCTATGCCTTAGGAAAATACCATTCCATGATACGCGAACAAGTTGTCAACCTAGACCATTCTCCACAGAGAGAATACTTGTCCACCAACAATCTATTTTGTCTGGACCATTCTCCGCCTGGAGAATGTCTGTCCACCAGCACACTGACTATCCATCTAGCTGGCAATCAACTCCAACACTAGTGTTAGTCTTCATGGCACTCAGAACAATGCCATCCAATAGAACACAACTGTGTCTATCCATAGTAGTACACAACTACTATCCAGTGGTACACAACCACTCCTAGTAGCACATGGCTACTAACCAGTGACACATAGTCACAACCAACGGAACACATCCACCACAGTAGCATACAGCTACTATCCAGAAACATACAGTCTCCACAACAATCATATCATCTGATATAAACATGCATAAGCAATATCATGATATAAACTGAGTCATCTAGGCCATTCTTCCACTCACATCTGTGAGATCGGGAAGATGATCTTCCCTCAAAACATAAAACATCAGCCATGGGCTATCTGGACTATTCTTCCCAAGCATAGAAGAATAACTGTCCCTAATTTCAGAGCCTAGACCATTCACCTAACTGGGCCATTCCTCCGACACTAATCATAGTGCAACCTGGAGAGAATGAGTCTGCCCTAGGGAATGCTTGTCCCTGATTGTTGAACTTGGACCATTCACCTAATTGGGCCATTCCTCCGACACTAATCACAGTGCAACCTGGAGAGAAGGATTCTTCCCTAGGGAATCACTGTCCAGACCATTTCCTATGGAAATGACTATCCTACACCAACCTCCAAAATGAACCATTCTTCGAAATTGCTCACAATTGTGAACTTCGAAAGAATGACTGCTCGGCAAGGCTGACCATTCTACTTGACCACTACTCAAAGTGACTGCCAAGAAGAATGATTGTTCTAGACCATTCCCCCCACTGGCCACAAGGAGAATCATTGTCTATGGTACATCAGCAATCTTTCGAACCATTTTCATTACGAAAATGACTGTCCGATCTGGACCATTTTCCGAACTGGAAAATGACTGTCTGTCAGAAATCTCGAACCACTTTCCGGACTGGAAAGGAATTGCCCAACCTGGACCATTTTCCGAACTGGAAAATGACTGTCCATAAATCAATAACATATGAATGCTCCATCCCAACCTGGGAGTAATCACTTTCTTTTTCAAGAAGGAAGTTGTCTCCACGAGCCCCAATTTGTCCCTTAAGTATGCAAACTTTTCATCTTGGACAGAGGCTTTACCAAAATATCTGTTATCTGCTCATCTGTGGAGATATACTGGAAAACCACTTCTCCCCTCTGGACTTTATCACGGAGAAAATAATGTTTGGTCTCAATCTGCTTCGACCCATCATGGAACACCGGGTTCTCTGAAAGCTTCACACAACTCTGATCATCACAATATATCACAGTCGAATTGACCACTTGATCAGACAGTCCAAAAACCAACTTACGAAGCCACACTGCTTTCGTGCAAGCATCACAAGATGCAATATACTCTGCTTCTGCAGTGTTGAGTGCAACAAACTTTTGTTTCCTGCTAGCCCATGACATCGTGGAAAAGTTCAAACTAAAACATATCCAAGTAACACTTCTTCTGTCATCTGCACTCCCTGCCCAATCTAAATCGATAAATCAATGTAGTTGTATATCATAATTTAAACATCCCACAAAACAAATATCCGACTGAGTATTCTCCAAATACATTAACGAGCCAATCAATTGTCGATACAGAGATGGGTCTACTGGATTAGAGTCTCTCAACTGCTTCAGATCTGTCATCATGGGAGTGTTTGTTGAAATATTGTAACTGCAAAGAGTATTCTATTTTATTATTGGTGTATTATTCATTAGATCAATCCCCTTTTGTGGATTGATCATGTTGGGCATTGTAAATGACCAAATCCCCTTTTGCGAATTGGTCAAACCCTAATTGTAATATGCATAATGAGAAGTTGGCCCCCAGAATTAATTAAAGTGGTTATAAGCACCGAGAAGGAGAAGTCGGCCCTGCCAATGAAAAGACACTTCATTTCAGCTCCTGCCAGATTGTATAAATAAAGGAGGCTAGTGCCTCATTTGTTCACTCACTCACTTGTTCATTAGAACGCAAGTTTGGAGCTACAGTTGGAGAAGGAAGAGAGAGAGAGGCGCATTCTTGGGAGAGGACTTTCTGTAGTGTTTGGTTTATTCTCTTGGCATTGTATTGGCTATCTATATTAAGGAAGATTTTGCTGGGTTTTCTCCCCCATGAGGGTTTCCCAGGATAAACGATGTGTCTCTTGTGATTGTGTATTTCTGAGTGATCCTATCTATGTTATGGTTATCTAGTGAATTGAAAAGAAACCTAATAATAGCTTAAACTCTAACATGGTATCAGAGCTAAGCTGAAGAGAGCATCTTTCACAAGAAAACATCATTGTTGTCATACATGAAAATTAGGACTTTTTATTGGAGAGGAATTTTTGCCTAAAACCCATCTAGAAAAGTGTGCCCTACCCTAGTGAAGCTTTTGGCATCTTCAACGCACCTTTTCAGTGGATAGAACTCTCGAAAAGTGAAACCCTAGTTTTCACCGGTACCAGAAGCACCAGAAAACCAGAAGTACTAGAAAACCAAAAGCACCAGTACAGAAATCCGCAGGTCAAGTTTGAGGGGGTAAAATTTGGATTTTCAAAAATCTGACTGCACCAGCTTAGTGGATCCATCCCTTGGATCAAAATTTCAAAACTTGAAGTTTGAAAAATTAGGGTTTCCTCATAAAACCCTAAGTTGCAGTTACAGTTTCAGAATCATTTGCAGTATCAATTGCAATTTCAGTATTAGTTGAGGTATCAACTGCAATACCAGTTGCAGTCACCCTTGAAGTTTTAAAAGGGGTTGGTAATTATAACCGTTGCTACCAGATGGTGCCACTAGCTGCAAATACTATCAGAGGTATGTACTCACATATATTTAAATGGTTAAGCTTTAAAAGGGTATTTGCAAGAGAAGGGATCTCTTGCCACAGATCCAGAAGGATCTCAAGATCCAACACATTCAAAGGAATAATGCAACCCAGGTTTGATTTATCTAATATGCATCTATTTGTTATGACATTATTTTGATCTAGGTTGCATGTTGAAGCTATGACCATCATACTAACCTTTGGTCAAAATTAAAGTCAAGGTATTGGATGGATTAAAGTTGAGATCATAGAGTTTATTCTCTCACCCAACCTTCTGTCAAGATAGCATATTGTCCTAGTACAAAAGACAGGTTGAAGAAAGCACTTGTCACCTTGAGTAAAGGAGACTTGGAAGAAAAGAAACACACTCATTCTTGAGAACAAGACTCCAGGTTCCAGGTTTGATTAATTAAGTTGATAAGATTCAAAGTTGCACATGACAAAGGTGATAACTACCCCATTACAAGTAAACACTAAAGTTGAGGTAGCAGTCTTTGAAGAGTATTATACTTGGTAGCATGTGGGCATATTGAGATAAATGCTTAATGTAACAGATACAACTAACATCTCCTCTAGGAGAAACTTCTTGTGTTGATCCCAGGTTACCATGGAGGAATGTTTGATCACAACACTAGAAGAGTGTTGACCTCATTTCGTATTGTATTTCTTACTTTTGATCTTTGCTTCAGACAGGTCAAAAGTGATAGCTCTAAAGGTGCTACTGTGATGATTATTCATGTTTTTGTTTTATCTACTATTATCAAAAGAGTATTATTCTTGCTTATTGTTTTGTTGACCTTGTTTCAGGTCACAGGTGATAACCTTGAGGAAGCTATAGTGAAGGTTACAGAAGGCAACATATTAGATGAGATATGAAGCAGACTATGTACATGACCATATACACTCATGTACTAAAGAAGATGAAGAAGAAGCTATCTTTTGAGATTCAGAGTATCTCATATGAAGATTGATTGAAAGGAGCAGAAGGCTCCAAAGATGACCAAACATTAAAAAAGAACTCACAGTAGAATTGTTCAAAGGTTAATGAAGCCACCTTGACGGGAAGCAAAACTCGTTTGAAGCCTGACTCTGTGTTTCATATTTAGACTTGGTATTCAACACCAAGTATACCCTATAAGAGATGATGAAGTCCTTGTAGACTCAGAAGAAATCGAGAGTAAGCCTGATCTCAGAAAGGATTAGATGAAGAGACAACTTCCAGGACTGGGAGACAGATGTCGTGAGAAGACTAGATCATAGCTTCAGAAACTTCTAGGAGATATGAAATCTCTTGGGAAGATTCCCTTGTTTCAATAACAGAGAAAGAAGCCAGTCAGAAAGACTAGGATATGGATTCTTCCGTGAGACTAGAAGAGAAGTCAGTATTGACTTCCAAGATTGATCTATACTGATCAAGCATGTTGCAGATGTACAAAGCCTGATGTGTGTCCAGAGGATTCTCCCAGCAAAACGGAGAAGACTATGACGAGACACTTATTGAAGAAATAGTTCCAGTATTTATGAAGACAACCAGAACAACCATGATTCATATATAGTATGAGATGCATGTTGGAGCAATCCCCATATTTAAAACTGAGTGGCGATTGGTGCATTACATTAGTTGGGTCATGGAGACACAACTACAATAAAAAATAGTGTTACCGTCATGAAAGAAGAAGAACTATCTTCAGTATCAGTTTTTGAGCCACTCTCAGTTTCAGAGGAAGTTGTTGCCATGATGAAGTAGAAGAGTTACTCCCAGATTTCAACAATCACAGTGAATGGAGCAACCATTCTCAGCTTTAGAGCAGGTGCAGGTGCAGAGTCCCAGTTCCAGAAGGACCAAATCCCCTTTTGCGGATTGGTCAAACCCTAATTGTAATATGCATAATGAGAAGTCAACCCCCAAAATTAATTAAAGTGGTTATAACCACCCAGAAGGAGAAGTCGGCCCTGCCAGTGAAAAGACACTTTGTTTCAGCTACTGCCAGATTGTATAAATAAAGGAGGCTAGCGTATCATTTGTTCACTCACTCACTTGTTCATTAGAGCGCAAGTTTGGAGCTGCAGTTGGAGAAGAAGAGAGAGAGAGACGCATTATTGGGAGAGGACTTTCTGTAGTGTTTGGTTTATTCTCTTGGCATTGTATTGGTTGTCTATATTAAGGAAGTTTTTGTTGGGTTTTCTCCCCCATGAGGGTTTCCCAGCATAAATGGTGTCTCTTGTGATTGTGTATTTCTCAATGATCCTATCTATGCTATGGTTATCTAGTGAATTCAAAAGAAACCTAATAATAGCTCAAACTCTAACAGTGTTTCCATCATCCCAGACTTCTTGAACAATTTCAATATATTTCCTCTGTCATAAAAAGTTTTCACCACGCTTCTGTTGTACATGAGAGGTTATGCACCAAGTTTGCTTGAATCCATACAAGGTCTTCTTCCATCTGGATACAAGGGTCTCTTTCAGGTATACCTCAAAACCTTGAGGTTGCTCTACATACGCTTCTTCTTCAATTACTTTGTTAAGAAGAACAGTCTTTAGATTCATCTGATGTAAACTCCAACCCATGGATACTACAGGAGATATAATGGCTCAAGTAGAGGTATATCTGGTTACTAGAACAAGTTGTCATCGTAGTCTTCTCACTCCTACTGGGAGAACCCTCTAGCCCTAAGTCTCGCCTTGTATCTATCAATGCTTAAGTCTTTTTCACAATTTCTCACATACGTTGTTCTTCATCATAAGTTTCCTTCCATTCCTTCTGCTTGACTGCTTCTCGTGGGTTCAAACTGGTTCAATTTGTTGTTCAGACTTTTCTTTCTTGGAATCTTCATGTTCTTCCTCATGTTTCTCTTCAATGCTGGAGTCCATGGAATCTTCTATAGATTACATGCCCTTCTTTCTTGAAGGCTCCAACTTTTTCCTTCTACCATAGGAACATAAATGTAGATGAACAACCAAGGATATTCAAGGCTTCTTTTCGAAGAAGACTTCTTCTAGAGTCAAGTTGAACATGTGTTGCTTATCATGACTGCTACTTCCAATGAAGAACATGGATAGATACTTCATAGTCTTTACAAATTCTTCTTCAATGGATCATATCATTGGGGATTAGCTCCCTCCTAATCCCAGCTTCATGCCTAAATGAACAATATGCATGCTCTTATTTTGGAATTATCTGATCATCTCCCTCCATCTTAGAGAGTCTGTAATGATCCCAAGCCATTATGCAAGGATCATCATTGTTTTGGTGTCTTTTTAAAACCTTTTCTGAGTGAGGTATTTCGTCAAACAGTTTGTTGATCTATTTGTTTACTTGTGTTTATATGTGTGTATGCAGCAAATAACAAGAATAGACAACCATGAAACATACCTTAACCATATGCAATATGATAGACAAGCCAAAACATCACAAATCTTCTTTATTCATAAAATAGAAGAACCTGCTACAATGGAGATGCCGATCTGGAATGCTCAACAGATGGCCAAGATGATAGACAATAGATAACAAGTATGAGCTGCTACAAAATGCTCTCGAAAATACAAAATAAGCCTCCAAAGGCTAGATAAGAGATGAAGACCAATGCCAAGTGCCAAACCCCTCACTGCTGGAAGATGCCATGCTCTGCTGGATAACTGAAGCTCCTCAACAATTTGGCCCTGGTGCCAAAGATGTCCAATCACCTCCAGAAAGATGCCAAACAATAGATCGGGTGATGGTAAGAACAACCCAGGTGCCCGAATCTCCAAGATCCCTCTCAACCTCTGTAGATCTGAACTCCTCCACTGAATGGTGCACCCCACTGGATGACTGAAGCCCTAGATAATTCGGCCCTGATGAAGGAGGCCTCCAAA
>ML776574.1:703593-721667 GCA_009831015.1 Picea engelmannii
CCAAGATCCCTCTCAACCTCTGTAGATCTGAACTCCTCCACTGAATGGTGCACCCCACTGGATGACTGAAGCCCTAGATAATTCGGCCCTGATGAAGGAGGCCTCCAAATGCTCTGAAACTCTCCACAATGATAGATCAGGACACTGCAATGAGAACCCAAGTGCTCAAATCCTCAAAATGCTGGCTAGATCCTTAGATCTAGCTACCCTCCAAATAATGGTGCTCCCTCCTCTTGGGAAAACGACCCACTCTCAATACAAATCGATCCTCCACTGAAAGACTCCGGAAAACCACCAAGAATGATGCCAAGACACCTGCAAAGGAAACCCAATACCTGGAATTCCCGAAATCCCTTCTCCTCAGCAAGGACGAATCCTTCTTCAATGAATGGTGCGCCCCCCCTTGCTGGAAACCCCCAACTGGTGCGCCCTCTCTCTATCTGCACAAGCAACTAATGTGGAATCCTCCTGCAACTGAGTAGATATGGAACTAGAATGGTGTGGGAGCGTATTGCAGCTCCGAGACCAAGCTTGGGACAAGCTAGGTGGAATCTTTCACCACCGAATCGTCCTCTAGGATTTGTTAAGTCAAAACCCTCAAAACCCCCAATGTTGGGCTCACTAGCTAGAAGCCAGAAATCCAAAGATAAAACATACATGAATGAATGAGAAGAGGCCCTTGCCTTTCCTTTATACTTTTGGCTCACCTTGTCCCTCCAAAGTGACTTTCATTTTATTAATATTTAATTAATTAATTAAATCACTTTATTAATTAATTAACCTTTTCACCTCTGAAAAGCTCCTTATCTCTCCTTGTGGCTTCCCTAGCCACTGAAAGTCACTTCTAGCCATCCCATTCTGTAGCGTTGCTCCTCCCGATTCCAATGAGCTATTACACTGAGAGGTTTCTCCAAGTAATGTGCCCAAAATGACCTCTTTAGTGATTTCAATTAACTTATAGCTCAAAATAGTCAAAATCATGGAAATCGTCGGAATGCAACGAAACCAAAGCCACCCTGTGCGGAATGGCTCATAATGATGGAATATGATCATCAATGCAAGATGGACCCCGCAATGCCTCTCAAATACCCCTGTACTCGCTATAACATCCATCTGGCTACTCTGGTCATCATAAATCTCTGCACTGTGATGATGTCCCAAAGTGGGGACATTACAGAGTCCATGCTTCTGTCTGTTGCATCTCTCTTTGCTTTCTACAAAGTGTCACAAACCTATTATGGTTTCCTCTTGATTCTTAATCCTTCGAGTCTGACTCCTCTGAGTCTCTTTAAGTTTGTTTCTATATATCCTGATTGTTGCCCATCTGGAAGTTGTGTCATCCTTATAAAATTCTTTTATGACAACTTCCGCAAGGATTGTTCATCAAACATAGTTCACAAGGATACCTACCTAGAACAAGAACAACAAGAGAAAACAAGAAATATCTATCTAGAGGGGATGTTAGTTCAACTTGCAAACAAGTACAATAAGCATCTATATCAATAGTATTCATATGCAGTCAAGTATTCATTGCACCTAGCAATAATAGAATCTTTCAAAGATTGCTTTCACAAATTGTAATGTAGCAATTATCACCCTTGATATACACAAATTTGAAGCTTAACGATTTAATCAAACCTGGAACCTGAAGCCTCAATTGCTATGGAGGGTGCACTTGTTCTTTTGAATGCACTAAATCCAAGATTACAGCTTGGACAAGATCTCTAGTACTTTCCCTGCAAACA
This sequence comes from Picea engelmannii, assembly GCA_009831015.1. Taxonomy (NCBI): domain Eukaryota; kingdom Viridiplantae; phylum Streptophyta; class Pinopsida; order Pinales; family Pinaceae; genus Picea; species Picea engelmannii. The sequence goes on from ML776574.1 coordinate 705,339, forward strand.
CACTCATGTTTTTCTAGATGATATAACTTATATAGCATATACAAGTGCATACCTTTGAAACCTTGTAGCATCATCCATCTTGTCTTCCAATCTGAAACTAGATACCATCTTGAAAGAAGAGATTAGAAACTCAATCAAAAGATTCAATGATTAGAACAAGCTAAGAACTCTAAAATTTCAACTTTGACCACAAAATCAATTTGACCAGAAGTCAACCATTGACTTTGACCAATCAACCTTTGACTTTGACCAAAAATTCAAAAACTGACATTTTTGCTAGCTGAGGGTACCAAGAGGTGCGCTAGGTTAGGGCGCACTAGGATCTCAAGGAATTAGGTTAACTGCTTCATCATAAGTGCCCGGACACAAGGGTTAGGGTTTGTTGCAGCTGCATAATCAGAAAAACTAGCTGCAACTGTAATTGGTGCCATAATGAGCTTAACAAACAACTTCCCAATCTATTTTCCAGTGGTTAGACTGTCTGAAGATAGTGTGGGTCCATAACCTGTTAGAAGTAAAGAGATGTGCTCGTTTTTCCATAGACAATATAGCAATATTGTCACCCAACCATAGGCATAAAGGCCACCCTCGAGCACCTTAACCTTGACAGACAGAATAATTTCGGAAGCAAACCAATACCCAAACAAGGTAGCGCACCTTTCTCCAAGGGTAGCGCACTAGGCAAGAATAACCAAATACCAAGCAGAAAGTCCAAACCATAATCAAGAGAAAGTCCAACCAAAAGCCAAAATCCCAGTTGCAGCAGCTGCAGCTGCACTCCCTCTCCAAACTTGCACACCACTAGTCTTATGCAGTTGTGAGAGTAAAAGTGACAAATGAGCTCTAGCGCCCTCTTATTTATAGTTCTCTTTGTCACCTGTCCAAGCCGACTTCTTATTTTAGAGGCTAATAACTCAATATTAAATATTCTCTTGAACCGACTTGTCTTCTAGGGTTATTATCCAACGTTTTAGGGTTTATCTTGCTTCTCAGAATATTCTAGTCTTGTCAAAGGTTACACATGGAGGTTAATACCTCCCACAACTACCATAATATCAACATGGGTGACGTTTGTAATACCACAAAATGGGTTGGTGAGGAGCATAGGATCACGACAAAACCAAGATAGAAAATAGGCATGGAACAAAGGTGGTGTAGCAATGGACATAATGATAGCACAAAATGTGTTAGTGATGAGCATAAGGTTGCAACAAAAACAAAAAAGAAAATAGGCACAAAACCAAGGTGGTGTAGCAATGGACATCGTCGGACAGAGGTGTAGGAATGCAAACCAAGCAAAGACGAAGAAGAGTATGAATTTGTTAACATAATAGATATTAAGGATGCAAAAGAAAACATGAATTAGAAAAGGGAGAGGGCACACACGAACACAAGAAAATAGACTGCGAAGAGGCAAGCATAGAGCAAGTATGGTGCAAAATAGGAAAGAACAAAGAAATTGCAGGGCCAATGGAGAAAGGCTACCAGAAAAAAATAATTTGGATATGGGCCACCAAAACAAACTTCTTTGAAACCACTTCTGACATAACTTGCGATACTCAAAGCAAGCCATGGCCATTCATAAATAAAGGCACAAAACCATAAAACCAAAAGAATCAAAATTAATATTTATTGATATGAATAAGATGAATACAAATACAACATATATGTGATATTTATAGTGGAGTAGGGGTATGGCCATAATTACGAGGAATTGGGACATTTAGTAAATGAATTTAATAAGTGTAATTAGGTATATTCCAAAAAGATTAATTTCCCTCAAGAACAAGCAAACAAACTTCCCTATTAATATAACATACAAGCACCCAATACCAGTTGGATAGAAGAATGTTAATGTCCCAATCCATTCCTCTAATGGTATATTTTCTAACTTCTATTTGATGGAAAACAAGAATTTAACTTTTGTTGAGGTTCTAAAGCTTGGGAAAATCTGGTATAGCCCACTATATCATGATTTTCTACATGTGACTTGATTTGGAGAAATTGGAAATTCCTCTTCATCAATTTCAAATTACAAAAAATACCACTCCAAATAATGGTGTGAAGATGAAGACATGGACTTCAGTCACATTAAAAAATTAAAAATCTTTCATTCATGATGGTTTCTAAACATCTTTCACTCATGGACTACAAATACATTAAAAAAATTAAAATCTTTCATTAATGACTTTTTCTAAACGCATATAAACAAATGAAATTAGCACACACCTAACCATCTCAGAATTTGATTTAGAACACGCACTCCATGTAGTCCAGCATTTATCTTCTATGTTGGAACGTGCTCGAGACTGTAAATCAAAACAAAGATTTCAAACTTCCATATATGTTCTGAGTTAAAGAAGTCACAAATTGAAAATGCAATCACATTATATTGTACTCTAGAAATCAGCTAAAGGGCAATGTTAAAATGAATATCAGGGCAGTTTTCTAACCCAAAAAATCAATAAAAAGGACTAATCCACAGTTAGTATAGGAGTTAGACTCTTTATAGACCTGATTCAATGTGTCCCTTCCAGAGCTTTGGTCTTGCTGCTGCCTCCAATCAAGGAGTTCAGATAACTGTTTCACCAGGCAAGAGGGGAAATTGATCAGAATTATAAGTATCATTCTGCCGAAGGATTATAAAATTAACTGATTAGCATATAACATTTGGGAAGGAATGTTTTAAAATTATCATTATTAAGCTCTTGAGAGTTTGTGTTTCATGTTGAAAAACAAAATTGTTTATAACCAATGCTAGACCACAAAAATAGGATAACTCCATAACAACAACTAGCCACCTAGAAGAGTGTATCACCAGCAAAATAAAAAAGATGTAGATGTTTGATGATTATTCTGAGCTGCAATCTCATCTTAGAGGTGACCTGTTGACCACAGAATGGAATTCGAGAAGGTGGGAAAAGGATATCAATTGCCATTTGCTCCAATACCTGTCTTCAGCCCTCAACATGAGTACCTTTTCAATAGTCTATCTACTGCTATTTGGTCCAAGAAAATGAACCTTCACTCTTGAGCATTTCTCTATAAAAGGCTCAGTGTCAATATATACCGAGCACTTATCTTTGAATTCCCTCTGACTCCCTTCTGTCTCTCCAAGATCAACACAATCACACAAGCCTGTAGAAGCTATTTACTCCTCCGTTGCTATTATGTCTCAAGAGAAATATCATTTCTGAGAAGAAAAAGGACAAAGTATATCTACAAAAACCTGCAATCTCTCAGGAATTTCTTTGGCTTTTACTCCATTACTTTTGATCAGAGACATTGTTTGCTCGATCTATCACAATAATTTAGTCCCTATATTGCATATTGCCATATTTCTAGCATTAGTTTCTATAAACTCCAATGCATCAAGAAATATACTTTCTTGTCCTTGTTTCTTATATTTTGCTCAAAGTTAACATCTACAATTTCTTTTCTTCCCTCTCCTAAGATTTTATCTGTATTTGAAAGAGAGATTTTCCTTCTTCTATATTGCATTCCATCAACAACAATGTTTTAAAACTCGGACTCGGCCTCAAATTGGTCGACGGTAAACACTGACTCGAACTCGGACTCGGATTGACTCAAACCGATCTGATTTCAATGACTCAGCTTACTAAAAATTACATAAAATATTTAAACTTTAATGAAGAAATTATATTTTAAAGATTCCAAACCATGATTCCAAAAAATTATTGAAACTTTGAAAGAAAGCATTACGAATAAATGAGCAAGAACATTTAAATGACAAACATAAATAACAAGAAATGTTCCATCATCACTTATATTGGGATCCTCATCATTAGTATCACCCTTTGCCTCTTGTCTAGCCTTTCCCTCTACCTCAATCCTCTGGAGACATCAGTGAACACCTCCCAATTTTGATGAAACTACCTAATAGAATCCTTATAATATGGTAGAAAAAGCTTAACATGACTAATCAATGATTTTGGTTTGAGTGAAAGGTACATTTTTGCTAAAGCCATGTCAGAGGAGTTCCACAATCAATACCACCAACATCAAAGTACATAAAGGGATTGGTGCGCTCGATTAAATGCCAATCCCATACCCTCATGAGTGATAGAATCCAATGAAAATGCTGCAATCCTACCATTCCTAAAATCCCGAAATTGTTAAGATTGGTAGATTTTGAATGCGATATGAAATTCTACTTTCTCCATATGAAATCCAATGAGGTTGGAACCACTCTCAAACATCCTGAAACAATTAATGGTAATGTTAAAAAATTTAGTAAAAGTTGATATTTCCTAAGGAAATATCAACTTTTACTTTTAAGAATTTAACATTACCATTAATTCCCAACATTTTTTGTCAAACACTTTTAAAGAAAAATTCAATCTTGCATGTTGGTGGGGTCTGGTACCTAATCGGCCGAGTCAAGGCTTGACTCGGTTGAGTTGACCAGTTTGGTACCAAACTAGCCATGTAGAGCCTTGACTCGATCGGTTCAGTACCAAACTGGCATGCCAAGTCAACAGAACGGTCGAGTCGAACAGGATTGGGGTTGTCTCGGTCAACTCGGCTGAGTCCGAGTCTGAGTCAATTGTTTTTTAATACACTGCCATCAACAAACTTCTACTAATCAAACTGTTGGAAATATTGTTGTCATTGATGTCAAAGACAGGTGGAGACTACACATGTCCAAGATAAAGATTGCAAGATGGAGATTGTTAGAAATATTGTTTTTGAATTTTTTATGCTCAGTTTACATACCCTATCTTTGAAGGCCTTTTTAATCTAAAGAACTAGCTCAAATGGGAGAATAGGATATATGGTTGAAAAGTTTTTTCTAAGACCTTTCCAATGGTATATGGTACTCCCTCTAACTCCATAGGAATGAGGAGATATGAAAGATTATGTCAAGTCAACCTAGACAGAAAGTATAGATTGGCCCAACAAGTTTTACAAGTCGACCCCATAAGTGAACGCAGAAACACTATAAATATGGGATAGATGTGTGCATTTGAAGAGCATCCGAGCAAGAAGAGCAAGTACAAGTGCACAGAAGAGATCTAAGTGCACAAGAGGAGATGAGGAGTATTCTTGGGGTCTAAAGGTGTGCAAAAGGAGTTTTCTTGGAGTTTTAAGGGTGCGCTAGTAAGGACTAACGTCTATGATGCTGCAAAGTGCATTGTTTTGAAGTTGTGATGGTGCAGTCTGGAATTATATTATGGGAATGATGTTATGAGGTTCGTTAGTGCATGAAGGCTAAATCATACTAGGGTTTGAAGCTATGTCTAGCGTATGAAGCAAGGAGAGGCGTTGGAGCATGAAAGTTAAGGTTATGATGATGTTGTGAAATGCATGAAGTATGAATCATGCAAGTGAAGTCAGAAGCACTCTGTGTATGAAGATCTTAGATTGGTCCCTATATAGGTCTTATTGAGTTGGTACTCGAGTGAGGAGATTGGTGTCTCCAGTAGGTTGGTGCCTACACAATATCTTGCTGAGTTGGTGCTCGACTGAGGAGATTGGTGTCTCCAGTAGGTTGGTGCCTACCCTATATCTTGTTGAGTTGGTGCTTAGCTAAGGAGATTGGTGTCTCCAGTAGGTTGGCTCCTACAAGATTTGTAATAGTAGGTTGGTACCTACAGACATTTAGAAAGATAAGTTTTTGTGGTTTTCTCCCACAAGGGTTTCCAAGCTAAACTTTGTCTACCATGAATTGACTTTACATGCATTTACTATTTTAAAATTAATGAATGTTCAATTAAAGTAAAAAGTATCTTATATGGATTCACCGCCCCCCGCCCCCTCAATATAAGCATAAGTTCAACAATTAGTATCAGAGAAGGTTCCTTTAGAAACAGTATAACCATTAGAAGGCAAACCTCGAGCACATATGGATTGTAAGGAAGGTCTCTCCACAAACAAGGCTCCTTCGTTTGATGGAACAAACTATGCATTATGGAGCATAAGAATGAAGACATATTCGATGGACCTTGGGGTTTGGTATCTGGGAATTAGTCACAAAAGGTTATACAGATGAAGCTAGGAAGGAGTCAAGTGAAAACAATGCAAAAGCAATAGATGTCATCTTGAGTGGCCTATCAAATTCAGAGACTATCAAGGTAATGCAGTGTACATCAGATAAACAGATTTGGGACAAGCTACAAAACATTTATGAAGAGAGATACGGTGATTGTTCCAACTGTGAATCAAAGACAGAAGAAGCACAATTTGTGAGAAAGCTAAAAGGAGGACCTGGCAAATACAAAGGTAAGCTACCCTTCAAATGATTTTATTGTGGTAGAATAGGACATTATATTGCTAAGTGTCCATATGCAAAAAGGGAAGATAGTGATGATGAAGAGGAATATCTCTCCATAACCATGGAAAAAAAGTCTGTTGATGAAGAAAATGAAGATAATCATAAATAAAAACCAGATTCAGAAGAAGAAGATATTGAAGCATAATTTGTTAGTGCCTTAGAAGAAATAGGAAGTCTTAGGAAAAAGGATATAAAGCAAAAGGAGAAATTGTAGAAACATGAAAAGAAGGATAATGATCTTGAAAAAACAGAGGAGATAATTATCAACCTAAAGATTCAACTAGAAGAAGCAAAAGGAATAGAAGAAGAAGTGAAAAGTCGGCTCAAAGAAAAGGAAGAAACCTGTGAGAAGTTAGAGTCTGAAGTTGTCTCATTAAAGGAGAAATTGAAGAAGTTAAATGCTCAATTGATGTTTGAAGAGAGAACTGAAACTTTAAATGAGATCCTTAGTTTCCAAAGGTCACCATCCATCAAGACCGGTCTTGGCTATGATGAGAATCAGAATACTCTTGAAGAAAAGCCTAATAGCTATACTAACATTCTCAAAGGATCCATCAACAATGAAAGCAACAACAGGAAAGGAAATGATGACCAGCAAAAACTTGATTCTTCTCACAAGAACAAGAAGAATGAGTTCATAAGAGTTGTTCCACCAAGAGGCCTTTCACAACCCGATAGCAAAATCTCTTTCTTGGCTATTGTTTTTCTTGCAATAATTTTGGTCATAAAGCATTAGATTGTAGAGCTTATGCAAGAAGTGATCATGTGACATGGCAATGTACAGCTAGAATGAGCTAACAAGATCATCATCTCATTTGTGACAAAACCAAGATTATCCAAATGGATGCTTTACTTCCCTCATATAATTGTAGATTCCTTCTAATTGCTTCTACAAGCCTCTCTAGCTTCATACTAGAGCTAAGTTTCTTTTACAAGCATCCTCATTGTTTGCATTCTTAACAAACTATAACATGGAATTTGAGACAGTAGGCGTCGTCATAAAAATCCATGAAGGCGACGTCATAAAAAGTATTGGACTATGTGAATTCGATAAACAAACCATTGCAAGTTGAGATACATGCTCTTAATTTAAGTTATAAAGTGAGGTTTAAATAAAAAAATAACAATCGCAGTCAGCATTCCATCCAAATTGATCCATTGTACTTGTGGTCATACAAGTTACCACAACACTCTTTCAATGCTTCTGAATATTGTAACAACCATTGGAAGTAACGAGGTAGTGTGAAAACTCTATTGTTGTGACTAACACTACCACAAAGACTAGAAACAATAAATATCATTCACGTCGCCACCAAGTAATAAGTGGAAATCAAAGGAAATATACGTGGATACATGGAAGCCATCTTCCACAAGCTAGAGATATTGGAATTACCTAGGAATATTTGCACAGGTGCCTGTTAAGATTGAATTGTCATGACTCATGTCACAGGTGAAAAAAAGAATAAATTGTGTGTTTCCCTAAACATTAACTCAACCAACAAGTCTGTTGCAAATTAATTGTTGGAGAGGTCATGGGATAAACTGTCGGATTGGCATCTTCCACCAATCCCCAAGCTGCAGATAGGGAAATAAATATAACCAAGGGTGACTTACTTAAGAAGCAAGCTAGATTGAAATCTTGATGTTCGTAAAGCATTTACACATCCAGGAGCGAGTCCACCTGTGTTGTCGGGGGAAGGAAAGAAAAATGTGAACAAGTGTTGGAAACATCGGCATATTCATCCACCGCCGAGTTTGTTATCACCCAATCTAGCACTTGTGCAAAGCCTTCACAAGATGGTAGACTAGTGTAACATATGGAAGTAAATGCCACTGTCACTTAGGTGGTACTTCCCTCATTTTAGTGAAGGAAAGAGATCCAACACAAGGGAGTCTTCCCTAGTGACCTCAAGGGATCTTATAGCAAGCTAGAGGCAAGTCTACAACCTCCTATATTGGTCACTTGATAAGATAGGCTAGGCCAAGGACAGGGATAAAAACGCGACAAGATAATTGATTAATTGAATGTGTGAGCTAAGATGCGATAATATAATTTTCTTAATGTCCAACGAATGACCACAAAAGTAGGTCAATGGGACTGAAGATTACAACAAGTATGAGTATAATGTGGGAGTGCAAATGTAACTCCTAGATAATGTTGATAATAACATAAAGAAAGAAACCTAAAGTGGTGTAGCCTCAAAAAATATATATAAAACCATGACAAAAGTACGATGATCCAAAATAATCCAAAATATAAGTGAGTAAGTCCGACACAAAAGTCTGTCCAGAGAGAGAGAGAGCGAGAGAGAGGTCTGACAATGAGGTTCTCAAGGTCTCCCAAGTCTGATAGTCGAGGGCGAGGGGGGCAAACTAGGCAACGCCTCGCTGTCAAAGTCCTCAGGAATTATTTGAGGGTTTGGTCGTATGATCCTGGGGGGGATGTAGGAGAGGGGTATGCTCCTACCATCCGAGGCCGAAAGAAAGAAACTTTGGATATATCTCTAGCAGCTCATATGAATCTGAGAGGTGGTCTGACAAGCGAGAGGTGGTCTGACAAGCAGGAGGCACCTTGCTCTAGACACATCGGGAACGAATCCCTCTATCTCTTTGGAGATGTGTGGACTGATGTATGGGTCGACACCTCCAAACCGGTCTCAATGATAACTACCTGACTCCCTGGAGGGAGGCTGGGAGAGACGCGAGATCTCACCAATCCATTGTCTAGTATACTTTGGGACTCTTCTCTCCGCTTGTTGCTTCGATCTAATTGATGAAAGTATGAGGTGATCATCCTGGTCATCCCAAAGCGAGGCATAGCGTGCAAGAACTGAGATCTGTGGCTGAAAATCTCCTTGATGAAGAGGGATAGGCATCTATGTTCCTCATACCGAAAGAAAGTAGAGAGTGATCTCCCCAAGTCCCTATAGAGGCAATGGTAGTGTCCTCTAATCTCATAGTATTTCAATGTTTTCCAACTATTACCAAGTCTAACAATGCAAGAAATAATCTCGAAACATGAGCTATCAAGTAGAGAAGGATTGTCGTAATAAAGTTGTAGCAATTGACAATGTTATATCAACAAAGCGTATTTTGCAACAGCAGCAAGAAATCAGCTCAAAAAAATTGTAATTATATCTTAGACCTAAGCCTTCAGTGAGTAGATCAACATCCAATTGTCAAACAATATTTATGAGCACTTTACACCACAATATTAAGAAAGTTCTCAGCAATTAGTCAAGCCCTAATGGCTGTAGAAAACCTTTTATAACAGCAGCAATAAATATACTTAGTTTGCCAAGCATTGAGTTAGAATTAGTGTGAGAGTGGGGTTAGATAGTTAGTTGTCAAGTTGCTTGGAGAGAGAGAGAGTTGTTTGATGCTTTGTATCACCTTGCAAGCTCAAGACTAGTGTTCTTTCACTTCTTTGGGAAAATGGAGTCATGCACAACTTGAAGATCAAGTTAGAAGACAAGAAAAGGTGAGGGAGCAAAACCTTAGGACTATCCCTTCATAGGCCTAGGACATCTCCTTTCCAAGTCGCCTAGCTTTAGATAAACAAGAGAACTAGGGTTTAAACCCTAGGGGTATAGCCTCTCCTAACCCCTAGAACTAAACTCCTAACCCTTAAGGAAAACCTCAAGGGAATAACCACTCCTAACCCTTAAGGGAAACCTTGAATGCTTCAGCAACTCAAGATAGATAAAAGAAGAGAAGGGGGATAACCAATCTTAATCCCTCCTAGGATTTCTAGCAAGCAAGAAACTAGCATACAAGGTAATGTGCAACAATTACCAATCGAATAAAGCATCCACCATAACATACCATGAACATAGCTTCAAACTTGAAAGAGATCACTTACTAAGACAAGTCATTGCAAATGAAGATACCCTAGCTTGATTCATCCACCAAACAAGAAGCATCCACAATTTATCCTTCAAGACTTGTGCATAAGACATCCAAAGCTAAACAAGAATAGATAGAGCAAAGCTCTTAGAGAAGATCTCCCACAAGTGTGAGAGTTGTGATGATGAGTTTACAAATGAAGTGCTAGCCTTTATATATGAGGCTAACCAAGCACTTTGTCCACAATAGTTTCTAAAATCACAATGAGTCCATGATACAAGTGGGGTCGACCCCTCAAATAGTCTCTAACAACAACAAATCATGCTAAAACATCATAACAAGCCCTCTAGAGCCACACGTGTGGTTGACATCATGCTCTAAGGTGTAAGAGGCCTCCAAAGGACACGTCTCGTCATCAAGGTGCCAAGTATGGTAGAAAATGTCCGCTCCTCGTCAAAGGTCATGTGACATGTCTCATCATCAAAACCCCAACTCATCAAAGTGGTGCCCTAATGGAAAACAAGCCTTAATCAAGACGTCATCCCCCATATGCTCAACCCCCAAGGTGAAAAGGCCAACATCCAAGGTGGAATGAAGGCGCATCTCGTCTTTGCATGGTGCCCAATCCTGTGCTAGTGCAACGTCTTCCATTCAGTGCCTAATAACCTCTGGGGTACAATGCCCAAAGTATGGGCTTCTTGCCCATCTGTGTGCCAGTATGACTGTATCTGTAAATCAAAAGCTCATATGTCCATCATCCAAGGTCTAGGAGGTGTGATAGCCTGTATCAGAGAGAGCCAAGTCATCAGGTGGCCCAACACTCTGCATCACATGCGCCATGTCCTGCATAAAGTGCACAACATTCTGGGTGAAATCACAAGGATATCCTCCAAAGACCATGTCAGGTGCACCCAAGTTAGTTAAAACCATGAAATCAAGTAAACCAACAATCACAAGGGGCAATAGTCCTTAGAAGCATAGAAAGTAAGCCATCCATTAATACAAAATCCAAATGAACAACTCTCATTAGGTATCCCCTTCAAACTTCACACAAGTTTAAGATGTTATGCAATTCGGCAAGTTCAGGTATAAGAGGACCATCAAAAGAACCTATTAGGTGTGTCAATACCCAAGTAGAGAGATATTTCCATGAAGAACCTATCAGAGATATGTAATGAATGTGAGATGGTCTTGGGGTTTACTTTTGGGCATGGGGTCATTAACATGCAAGACAATATATCGGCTCACCTCCATGGGTGCCTTTGTAGAAGGTGCGCTTGGCAATTGAGTTACCCTTTCCTCAATGCTTTTTGCATTGCAAACCCCTTATTTTCCTTTTTCTTTATTTTCATATGATTTGCAAGTCCCCCTAAAAAGGTTTCAAGCATAGCACTTCCTTTACTTTTATTTGGGATATATTCAAGTCCTTTTTTTATTGATGAATGTGTTTATTTGCATTAGGAATGTTGTCGCCTTTATACACACCTAGGTAATGTGGAAGAAATCTTCAATCCACTTGGTGTGTCCTTGGGGGAAAGTTCAAGTTAAGGTGTTGTCACCTAATCCTCAACTCTGTCTAGGCCAACTCCTAGAGAAGCCAAGGGGGGTAGTCCCTAAAAAAAAGTAACCTGAGGCTTGACCTAACTAAGTACAAGGAAAAGATTCTAGGATTTTATTGCAAAAGACAATACACAAAATAAATCTACTCTAACAACATATATCATTCATTCACCACAATCACTTATAAATAATGAGATACTTGCATAAAAGGTATTCAAGATAACTGTTGATACATGCAAGTAAATGACAATAAGCAAAAGATATACTTCAAGATGAAATAACAATGTTTGGAAAATAAATGTACTTGAAGAAAATGGCTTTATATATAGGAAATGATGAGACCGGTGCCAAATAATGAGATCGTGTGCTTATGATGCTGAAAGTGTAAAGTACCATGTGGAGATTGCTTTTAGAGTTTGATTAATTTTCAAATATGAATTTATTGCATGGAAATAAAACTAATCTAGATGTGGCCTCTACGAGGATATTTCTCAGGATGGAGGTTGAGCTTGCCGAATATCCAACATGGAGAATATCCCTCTAATTTTGCACACAAGCTCAAGAGAATGTGAGAGATCCGAAATGGAGAACCTGGATCTCAAAGTTCCCACCAGATTTCTTACACAAACTCTCTTACATTTCCATACCGGAAATAGCTCCTAAAGTTTGTCCTAGTTAATCTACTCCACACTAACCAGCCCGGTTATGTGTGGAAATTACTTCCAAAGGTTCGAAGCTAAGCTCGCAATTGGAAGGGTCAGGAACAATCCATCGAAAGCTGAAAGGAAGTGTTTATTTTAGAAACAATAAAAAACTGAAATAAATTGCAGAAAAGTAAATGTTGTGCTAATTACTAAATCCACAATGACCAGCCTCTTTGCAGAGGAGCTAAGGGGATTGGTTTATTTGCTCCAAAAATAAAGAAAACTTTGTTGAAAGGAAACTAAACTAGCAATTAAAAGTTATTTTCCCAAATTGAAATCTAAACTAAATGTTGTAGTGCTTTGAAATTTAAATTAAATGTTGTAGTGCTTATCCTTAGATGTGAAAATTGAATCTAAGCTAAAATTGCAAAAAATGAGACAATCACCAAAACATCTTTCCCCCCTGAGGGAATGAAGAGTGGGAGCTTGAAGCCCCACTAATTTTATTAATGACCTTGCAATGCTCTTTTTTGGGATGACATGTGACCATGCATTAGGAGGGTCACAAGTGTTTACAAAGTTTTACAAATGTTTATTGATCAAGAGGATGCTCCCGGAGGTCCCGAAAAGTCCAAATCCACCCAAAACGGACAAAGTTTCCCTTTGGTTGTTCGCAAACCTGCACAAAACAGCAAGCAAATAGAGGCAAAAGATGCCCAAAAACACTTTGGAAGTGTCTTGGACTTATGTCAGTAAAACTCAAAAAAATTTAAGTAAAATGCTAAAGAAAAGTGCAAACAAAAACCCTAAGGAAACAAGCTTTTTAGCTTGCTTTTCTTAGTTCCTTTTTGCACTTTTCTTTAGCATTTTACTTAGATTTTTGGGTTTTACTGACATAAGTCCAAGACACTTCCAAAGTGTTTTCGGGCATCTTTTGCCTCTATTTGCTTGTTGTTTTGTGCAGGTTTGCGAACAACCAAGGGGAAACTCTGTCCGTTTTGGGCGGATTTGGACTTTTCAGGACCTCTGGGAGCATCCTCTTGATCAATAAACTTTTGTAAGACTTTGTAAACACTTGTGACCCCCCTAATGAATGGTCACAAGTCATCCCAAAAAAGAGCTTTGTAATATCATTAATAAAAGTAGTGGGGCTTCAAGCTCCCACTCCTCATCCCCCCAGGGGGGAACGGTGTTTTGGTGATTGTCTCATTTTTTGCAATTTTAGCTTAGATTCTATGGATGATTATTTTAGTCTCAAGAGTGCCCAAGAAATGGTAGTTAAGATTTATAGAAATATGCAAGCATCTGGCAAGTCCAACCTTCCCGGTTTCACAAGGGGTAGCACTTCCAAACAACATGAGTCTAAGAAGAAAACAGTTGCTTCGGATAGTAAGACTTCTTCTTCTGACCCATTGAAAGAGTTGACAGAATTTGAAATGAAAGAACTTGTGAAGGCCATGGAAGCTAACCATGCAACGCCATTAAATTCCATGCAAACTAGGTTGATGGCTATGGAGAGATCTCAAGTTAATAGAATTCAACCTAGACAGAATAATGAAAGATGGCAAAAGAAAGGTCCTCCCCAAGATCAGAGACCACCAAATCAGTTGGAAGCAACGAATATGGTTCAACATGAGACTCCTCCTTTTTGTAGGGCTTGTGAGGAATTCCATGAGGAATCTACTTGCCCCCTTTTTTGTCAGATTAATGAGAAAGGGTTTCATGGATCAAACAACTTTGTTGGATTTTCTGGACGCCCATATTTTATAAATAATACCTAAAATGTCACAAAAGATCAAGGGAATCAAAATAAGGAATTAAGTAAAAAGAAAGAAGATTTGAAGATGGATAATGTGACTAGATTGTATGGTAAGAAACCTTCTCCAGAAAATATTTTAGAGATGGCAAGACATAAAGGGCTAACCTATCAAAGTAAAGGGAATGATAATACTTCACAACAAAACATTCCCAAAGCATTGACTCCAACTGAAGATCTAAATCTTGACTTGGGAAATTGGATATCAAATACTAAGGTTTTGGTTCCAGTATCGAATCTTATTAAGATACCTTCACAAAAGGATAAGTTATTAAAAGCAATTGAAGGCCCTAATGAGAGAACTCTTGGGAAATACAAGTCTAAAGAGCATCATGAGGATGCCCCTGTTATTTTAAACAACATAGATTGGACAAAGGAAGATCACCCACATTTCTTTGTGTCCTTAATGATCAATGCTCTTCATTTACACAATTGTATGTATGATTCGGGGGCCTCTTCAAATATCATCATCAAGAATGTTATGAATCTTTTGAATTTGAACATCACAATGCCTTATCACAACATATGCGCCATGGATTCTAGGGAAATTGAAACACATCGGATAATCTTGAATCTACCAGTCAAATTGGCAACTTATCCTAACATCACATCCCCCATGGACATACTTATCATTGATGTACCTGATGCATGGGGCATGCTCTTATCTAGAAAGTGGGTTGCTACTTTGGGAGGTTCTTTGCAGATGGATTTGTCGTATGCTACTATTCCTTCTTCCGAAAATTCTTTTGTCAAACTTCATAGGGAGAAGGAAAGGAAGTATCATGTTGAGGATCCTAAAGAACCCATGAATGAATTTGTTTATCATATGGATGACATTGGAAATTACATGATACAGTCTAATTTTCTAGCACCTATCAGAGAAATTTAAGGATGAACTCCCAAATGTTTATAATGTTTGGGATACCATGGATTCTTTTGATGGTCTTTTTCTTGAAGAAACTCCAAGTGAAATAGGTTTTGATGAATCGCCTTCGGAATCAAGAACAGAGTTGGATTTGTCAGTTGGGTCAGCATCATCAGCATCAGTTTGTCAGCTATCAGATGAATCCTTTGTATATTACTTTCATGTCTTTATTTCTTCCATGTATATTATTTCACTTTCTTCTTTTGCACTTTCCTTGTATATATTTGTATATTATTCATGCAACTTATGTTTTAAATGATGGTTTCCATATACATGTGTACTGATGTTGTTTTTGGCGAGATGTTTGTGATGCAGAATATTGATTATGGATTCTTGCATGCTCTCCTTCTTTGAATATCAAGCACATGTCCCCATATGGAGCCGATGTTATCCACCAAGTTGCACTAGGATGGACTTGTAGTTGAGCTGCCAAAGATTGAACAACTACTTGTTCAAAATTCAGAGTTCTGAAGTCCAGCCGGCCATTATGGCCCTTTTTAAGACAGCAATATAAAGGCACTAAGATTTTCAAATAAGAAAGTGGAAGCACTTTGAAACAAGTCTACTTTTAGCCTTTAAAATTTTAGAAGTGAAAAGCTTGCTAAAAAGTAAAGTTTATTGTGATAGATCTAACTTTCTTTCTTGTTTGCTAACTTAGATAAATGAATATTTAAAATCAGATCTAGATCTAAGAAATAACAAGCAAGTTGGTAACCAAAAGAGAATTAGAGAAATTGTGAGAAAGGAAAGAAAGAGTGTCGGATGGGAACCAATCTTGGGCTATGGAATCTCCTTGATGTATTGAAGAGGGAAATCTTTATGGTTGGATGGATTTAAAGGTGTTGGAAGCTCAAGCTAGAATATTCCACTCCTCCAAATTAGGGATCCTGCAAACTTAAGACAATCTTGCAAAGAAATCGTTAAAACTGGATGCATCCACTTCCTACACATGAAATCTAGAAAACATGAGATTAAACTTATAATGACATGAAATCATAGATTGCATATGCTATAATAAGATTCAGTAATACAAGTTAGTTTACTAATATCTTATTAATTGAGGATTAATGAACAAATGAAACTTGCAAGAAAAACAAATTTACCATACCCAACACATCACCATGAAAGAAGATCATCCACACATTTGCACAACACCACAAGTGACCTCCAAAGTCTTCTATACTAAGACAATATGCTATCTTGACAGAAGGTAGTGTTAGAGGATAAACTCTATGATCTCAAC
>ML776574.1:730661-748071 GCA_009831015.1 Picea engelmannii
GCTACTCGGGAGGCATAACACTCTGAAATGTTGTAATGTTATAATGTCCCAAAATGGGGACATTACATAGTAGACATTGGGCAACAAGACAACTCCTAGCAAGGGTCATTATCCCTGATACGGGAACCCTTAATTCTTTGAAGGACCATTTTCCCTGGTACGAGAGATTGGAATATGTCTTATTGTATTTGAGCCACTTTCCCTGGTACGGGTGCTCAATATTGTTATGTGTGTCATCAATATTGCCAGTGTGCAAGCAATGAAAGAGAAAAGAAGATCAGTCCCATTGATCTCTCTGGTGCAGTCTCCAAAAAGGGGGACCTAGTTAGTGGACAGTGAGATCACATGGCAGGTAGCGTGATCTATTTTTTAAGTCAAGACTCAAGGGGAGTCATCTAGCTCATGCAAAAAATCAAAAATAGAGGGAAAGACCTTCCAAACATGATGTCATGGAGTGACATCACCAGAAATGATGCTCAGAGACAGGTAGTCTCTAGGAGCAATATACCTCCCAAGACAAAGCCATGCCAAATAGAAGAGACATTTTCAGTAACCATGAATGCAAGCTATGGTGATGGACCCTGTGATGGAGGAAGATACAGTATGAGACTCAGAGAGAGCAGTTATAGCAATCTTGGTACATGAGTTGAGCCATGAGATGTTGAGGGAGCAGGCATGGCATCAGTTCCAGTGTATGTAGAGGCACTCTGAGAGAGGAAGGCGGTACTGCATACAGAGGAAGCAGAGATTGAGTTACCTCCAGAGAAGGAGGAAGAGCTACCTTTAGTGTTAGAGGGACTAGAGACAAAGGAGGAGTCACCTCCAGCTCCAAAGGGAGCAGTTATTGAGACACTCTCAGTTCCAAATAGAGCAGTTGCAGAGGAAGCAATTGTAGAGAGAGAGTGGAGGAGCCAGTTCCACATAGAGCAACCCCAGAGGAGGGCAATTGCTGACAGAGTAGAGAAGTTACACTCAGTCTCAATGTTTAGCAGTTACAGAGTCCTAGAGGGAAAGTCTGTAGTGACTTCCAAGTGGATCTATAAGATCAAACAGGCAGCTGACAAGAGTATCAAGAAGCACAAAGCGATATTTGTTGCCGGAGAATTCTCTCAGGTGGAGGGAATAGATTATGAGGAGACATTTTCTCATGTTCCTCAATACACTTCTATACGGACGATTATTTCCCTTGCAACATACATGGGTTGGAGACTACATCAGATGGATGTGAAGACAACCTTTCTCAATGGAGAGATTAAGGAAGAAGTATACATCGAGCAGCCAGACGGTTTCGTGATACATGAGAAGGAGTCTCGTGTGTGCAGGTTGAAGAAGGCCTTGTATGGACTCGAGCAACCACCTTGAGCTTGGTATGTGAGGATTGATGGACACCTGATGATTTTTTGGGCTTCATCAAAAGTGTTCTCGATCCTAGCTTATACTATAAGATTGTTAATGGTGAGTTCCTGATTTTCGTCCTCTACGTTGATGATTTATTCCTCACCGATACACAGAGCCTTATTGTTGAATGCAAGTATGCATTGGCCTCTAAGTTTGAGATGAAGGACCTTGGTATGATGCATTACTTATTGGGACTTGAGGTGTGGCAAAGAACTGATGAGATCTTCCTGGGTCAGGGGATGTACACAGTTGAGATATTAAAGAAGTTTGTGATATTGAACTTGAAGCCCGTGGCTACACCAATGGTGACGAATCTGAAGAAACTAAGTGTGTCTTCCTCTGATTCTGACGAAATTGATCCGACTCTGTATAGACAACTGATTGGATAATTGATGTATCTGGTTAACACCAGACCAAATACTTTCTATGCAGTGAGTGCACTTAGCCAGTTTATAAGTCAGTCGAGATAGACACACTGAATTGTTGTGAAGCATGTGTTGAGATACTTGCGAGGCACAGTTGGACATGGTCTAAGATATACTTCCAGTATTGATATGATATGGCAGGAATATATTGACTCTGATTGGGCAGAGAGTGCAGTGGACAGAAAGAGCACCTTCGGGTGTTGCTTCACTTTGGGATCTTCCATGGTTTCCTGGTGTAGCAGGAAACAAACTTCTGTGGTTTTGAGCACAGCAGAAGCAGAGTACATTGCATTAAGTATGTCAGTCTGTGAAGCAGTGTGACTTCGCAAGCTCCTTGTAGATTTACCCGAACATGTGTTGGATTCCACCATTATTCATTATGGTAACCAAAGTTGTGTGAAGATCTCAGATAATCCATTGTTTCATGACAAATCGAACCACATTGAGATCAAGTACCATTACATCCGAGACATGGTGCAGAGGAAGGAAGTATTGGTGCAGTATCTTCCTACAGATGAGCAGGTTGTTGATGTTCTTACCAAACCAGGACAAATTTCAAGTACTTCCGTGACAGACTTGGCGTGGCAGAGAATGCCTCCCTCGCTGAGAGGGAGTGTTGATGTTTGCAGCTTCCTGAGACATTCTCCAGATCGTACTCCTCTGTGACTGAGTTGAGTTGATATGTGATGATACTTATCCGAGAAGGGATAAGTGTGTTTGGGCTTATAGCCCAATGTCCGTTGTGGAGAGCACATGAGAACATGTCAAGGGAGTTGACCCTTGACGTCACACACTATGGGAGTTAACCCTAGTGTTTCTAGAGGGTGTAGCCTCTAGAAGTCCACATGGGAGTGCCATGTGTGACAAACATTCTCCAAATCGTACTCCTCTGTGAATTGAGTTGAGTTGATCTATGAGGACACTTATTCGAGAAGGGATAAGTGCATTTGGGCTTATAGTCCAACGTCCCATGTGAAGAGAACATGAGGACATGTCAAGGGAGTTGACCCTTGACATCACACACTATGGGGAGTTGACCCTAAGTGTTCCTAGAGGGAGTAACCTCTAGAAGTCCACATGGGAGTGACATGTGTGACAAACCTTTTTCTACTATGGTGGTTGTTTACCACTGGCGAAGACTGCATGTCTCCGGACAGTAGTTGTGCACTACTATGGAAAGATACCTCCCTAGCTAAGAGGGAGTGTTGATGTTTCAGCATCGAGCGGAACTTCTCCTAGATTGGGCTGCAAACTAAAGGAGATAGGATACATTTATCATAAAGGTGCACTTGTGGTAACTGGGCCCAGACGTAGTCCTTGATCATGACAAGGAATAATATGGACTCGAGGTGCTTGAAGTGCTTTCCACATGTCAGTTAGCATCGAGCTGACATTCACTCAGAGGTGTGTACTTGTGGTGAAAGATCCTGGTGTGGTCTTTGTCCTAGTCATGGTGATTTGACAAGGAATAATAAATACTCAATATGTTATATGCTATTACATGCGGACCCAGAGTGAGCCTGATCTTAGAGAGAGTTAATTGGCTCAGAGGGAGAGCTGCAGAAGGAGTTTCGCCTCGGTTCAAGTGGGAGAGAGATGTCTCCCAAGATTGACAGACAAGTGTCATGAGTCTAGGGTGAAGTTTGTATATTTCAAAGACAAGCTTAGCATGATGAAGAATGTCTCCCTCATTGAGAGGGACTGTTGATGTTTGGACAACATTGGGAAGACATCTTCTTTTTATAATAATTAATAATATAATTATTGATTATTAAATATCATATATAATAAGTAAATGATAATAATAAATAGTTATTGATTATTGAAGGGACGCATCCTTTCATGGATGGTCACCATATGTTCCCTATATATGGAACACTCATCATTGTAATAATATATCGATCATATCTTATATGAAGAAAAACAACAAAAAGGAATAACGGTGGATTACCACATCAAAGTTATACAATCAACGAATTATTCTTGTTATACTCAAAAGTACTAATGCAGCCCTATCATTAATTAGTAGAATCAAAAAGATAAACTAGTTAAGTTCTAAAGTTCAATTAAAAGGGATATTATAAAAAGAATACCCAAGTTCCTATTCAAAAGTTATAAAGGGGGTTATTCAAAGTTTATTCAATTCCTATTTTGTAGTCAAGGGAAAGAACAATATCAAGTTCCTAAATCATTTTCAAAAAATATATATAAAGGGATTATTTTAAATTTAAATTTCCAACTTCATATCAAAGAAGTCCAACTTCACATTGAAGAACTAGGTCCTTATTTTTGTATGCCTCAATTCCTATTATGTAGTCAAGGGAAAGTACAATATTAAGTTCCTAAATCAATTTCAAAAAATATATATAAAGGGATTATTTTAAATTTAAATTTCCAACTTAATATCAAAGAAGTCCAACTTCACATCGAAGAAGTAGGTCCTTCTTGTTAAATTTTTATGCTTGATCAACTTGTTAACATTCTATTCAATTTTTCATAACATAAACATCATGAAGCATAAACTCTAAGAATTAATTGCATCATACAATTATCCAAGATCACAAGAAGATAACCATGCACAAAATACACAAGAGATATCCTGGGCAACCCTTCTTCACAAGGGAGAAAAACCCAGTAGCAACCTTTCACTACATAATAGATAGTCCAAAATGTTAGCGCCGCCATTTTTCTTTCCATTTAGAGTCGGTTTTCAGTCGAGTTATAGCCCATGTGTCCAAACATGTGAAGTCAAGTACGTAGAAATGAAAGGGTCGAAGTCAATAAGTGGTCGGTTGGCCTTTGGAAACGGGAAGGGATTGTCAGAGTCAAAACATGCGTAAACAGTACAGGTATGTCGTTTCCAAAAGTTCAAGAACCGTCAAAATTAGTCTCTACGTGCCCCAGGTCGAGTCAAGTAGTTAATGGAAGTCGCGTCGGTAAATGTTCTAACTATTATCAGTTCATCATGAAGGCCAAAGAAATGAAAAATCGCGGTGTTCGCATCACGTATGCCCTGAAAACCTTACCGCCTGTACTTTGCACATAGAGAGGTGTTATGGAAGATCTGCATTTTGATTTGGAACATCTAACGCCATGAATTCAATGCTCTTCGGCACATTTGTTCTCTCAGCCAAATCGGTTATAAATCCCAAATGTTCTTCACCCAGGACGTTCACAAATTCAAACTCAGGCTCTTTCTGTAAGTTTCTCACAGGCCAAGGTCGATCGGATTCTCCATTTCAGACATCCGCTCAATACACTGCGCACAAAACAGATACCAGTCGCGCCATGGCAACCTCTCAGAACATGAAGAAGGGTACACGTAGTGGCAGGATCGCCAGACCCAAGCCCTAGAGTGATTGGATTCATTTTCACTCACAACAGGCATCCCTAAAGATAAAAGGGAGATGTTTCCTTCACCTGCGGGAACGACGACATCACACCGCGCAGGATTTGGAAAGGAAGAGACTACGCAGGGAGGAAGGACAGTGGAGGCCCTGTCCCCTCAGCAGTGGATGCCTCCAAGAAGAGGCAGGCTGAGGAAGAACAAGGAGGTTGGGAAAATTCAAATCTCAGATGAGCCGTGCGCAAGGTCGATTGCTGAGAAATTACTAATGCGCGTCGTCCACCTGGAGCCTTTGGAAGGCACCAGCTGGGAAAGCAGAAGTTGGACGAGAAGGATGGATGTCTCGGGTTCAAATGATTAAGAGACAACTCAGCAGCTCAAACAAGCAAAGCTAGCCATCGTCGAACTGTACCAAGAGAACCGGGAACTGAGACAACAGCTGGCGACGAAGATCACGGAAGCATCAGCAGCACAAGGTCGCGAGGGGAATGCAACGTGGCTAAAAAGACAACTCCGGGTGGCACAGGACACAATTGTACAGCTGCATGAAGCACAACAACTGTCGGAAGAGAGGAATGCCAGACACTCCAAGGAATGCGAAGCGGTCAAAGAGATAGCCCGCAGAGCTCTCGCCAGCGAACAGAAAAAACAAGACTAGTTGTGTTATGTCCTGTATTCGCTAATATAAGGCAAATCTTAGCAATTTTGAAGGAAACGTCGCCCAAGGCGTTTTGCCAATTTGATAATGGTCGTGACTGTCTACATCCACTTGTCGTGCACGCTTCCCCCCAACAGGTGAACACGCGACAAAAAATCAAAGTCGTTACAGCAGACAGCAGGACTCTGACAAACGCTTGTCTACCTGGATACTCGATCGACAAACCAAATCCCAATGGCGGATTAAAACAATTTTGATGTAGCCAGATGTACCTTTTTGCCTATTTTTGGAAAACGTCATACGAAGAGTTTGTAACATGGAACCTTCGATTCCCTAGTTGGCTGAGATAGCAGTTAGACGAGCAGGGTAGCCCAAGCGGCGCTCTCGCTTATTTATTTGATCTTTTCAATGTAAGCCGGGCTGGTTGGCAAAATTAGTATAGACATTAGCCATTGTATGTAAATTTGATTTCGACCGAAACTTAATGCAAAAGTCT
Source organism: Picea engelmannii (assembly GCA_009831015.1). Lineage (NCBI taxonomy): Eukaryota > Viridiplantae > Streptophyta > Pinopsida > Pinales > Pinaceae > Picea > Picea engelmannii. Next base: position 736,985 of record ML776574.1, read on the forward strand.
TGTAGCTTCAATGAAAAGATTCTAATTGTAGCAATCGGATGTATTGTGTCTCTTTCTTTGCGTACGTTCTTCCTGTCATCTTTAATTCATATCTTTTTCTATCTATTTCAGAACGAATTTTTGAACCTGTGGATTCGTTGCGCAGCGCCCCTTGTTCGTGCCACTTAGAAAAAACGTTTTCTTCTAAAAGTTAACTCTGAATTCACCCGCAGTGGTGCTCCGAGTTACTTCCTGTGTTTTCTCCTGCCACATTACGATTTTACACTGAAGATTGTTACTCGCTTAGCCTTATCCTCTCAATCTCAGTCACCGAGTCATTTGTTTCTGTCATTTTCTCGAATTGACTCCATAGCCCAAGTCTTACCTTCTTGCGCCAATATAACCAGAACCCATTACATCAAGGTGTTGAATCTAGCCATTGTTTTAAGAGCCATATCCTACACGGAGATCGCATCTCTCGAGAGAGCCCTCTCCAGATCCAAAAGGCTAGTTTCGGGTCTCAAAGTTGATTGAAAAAGCTACCTCTGTCGTCTGTTTATCAGCCGAACCGATTTATAGAGTGCTAACATTCTGGCGCCATTGTCGGGGAACGAAATTGATTAGATTTTTTCCTGGGAGAATGACTAACGTTGTAGTTTGACCCCTGTGGGTAACAGAGGGACAAATAGTTGCACCGATTGAAAAACTTTACCCTGGCGACTCCAGTCCAAAAAGACCAGTAGCTCCAAGTAGTGGAATTCAGGAACCCTGGCTCGAAAGATGATATATACCAGAGCAAATCCTGACCCAAACCCTGTAGATCCTGTGTACGACCCCGAGAAAATTTTGCACAGGACTAGAGAGAAAGCATCGGACCCGTTCTATTACCTGGACAGAAGTCTACCCTTACCAAAAGACGACGCGCAAAGCATCGACGACCTTGAGTTTGACACGTTGTTTGAGCAAACCCTGTTCAAGTCTAAGTCGGAAACCAGCTTGGACGAGATCATTTTCGACCAGAAGAGATTCCAAGCTCTAATATCAAATAATATCCCTAAAACCCCAAGTCCTCCTATAGCCATCGCCGCCAGGTTTGCCCCTCTCATTCTGCCAGCCCAACTGCATGAATTTCCTCAAAACTACAGCCAGAGGATTAAGCTCTACGATGTTGAAGGAAACGTTTCAGCCCAGAAGCATCTGGATTGGTTCAACGACTTCGTTGACCTGGAGGAGGTAGACTATGTCATGTGCACCACTTGTCCTTATGCAATTGTGAGAGTGAGTGTGTCAAATGAGCTCTAGTGCCCTCTTATTTATAGTCCTCCAAGAGACCTAACTGGACCGACTTCTACTTCTGGAGGATAATAATTTAATATAAATTATTATCTTGAGCCGACTTGTCTTCTAAGGTTATTTCCTAACCTTCTAGGGTTTCTCTTGCTTCCGAAATATTCTAGACTTGTCAAAGGTTACACGTAGAGGTTAATACCTCCTGTAGCTACCATAATATCAAGAGAAGTACCACCAAATTTTAGGGATTTTAGGGAAATGGGGGACGGGGGGACGTCACATATAATATAAAAAATATAAAATATAAAATTTTAAAAATAAAAATAACGATGATAAAATCTCAACAATAACAATTCAATGTTCACCCCATGCAAATTCATCAAGAAATACTAAAATACTAAATACTACTAAATTAGTAAATTGAAATTTCAAATTTGTAAATGATATAAACTATTAAACAATGATTCAAAATTCAAATTCAGTAATAAAATACATTGATTCATAAATCATAAATGAAATTTGAAATAGAAATAGTAAAATAATAAATATCGATACATTGATTTAAAAATTAAATTCATTATTCATCGTTCTAGAATCTAATTAATTAGTACTACGCCAAATACTAAATAGTAGATACTAAAGTCTGAAATAGTAAATTGGAATTACTCAAACTCAAAAATTTTAAATAGTAAAGAGTGACGAGTCAAGGTCTAAGGTCATTAGTATCTAGAGTCAACACTCAAAAGTTAAAACTGAAAAAACAATGAACATTGGAAATAAATTTTAAAATGACCGTCATGGAGTCAATCTCATTGACCCGTCCTCTACATCCATCTCCTGCATGAAGCCATCGAGACCATCAAAGGGAATGTCACTATCTGTCTCTGGGTCAGAGTCACTCTCATATAAGTTATAAGATGGCATATGATAACTTATAAGTTATTGATTGTGTTTAAAGTTTTAATTTTTCAGATTTAATTGTGTTTTAATTTTATTTTTTTTGCTAGTTTGTTCGTGACCTGTGGGACTAGCTTGTGGCTAAGAAACCACGACTCAGGGGCATCTAAGTCGTCAAAATCATCTGGGGATCGCACCTGGCCTAAGCCACACCAACCCTTAACATGGCTGCATTTTTTGTCCCCGCAGGTTTCGAACCGGTGACTTAACATCATGGAGTGCCTTAACAGCACACTCTGTCACCGAATGTCCTACACCTCGGGGACTTAATTGTGTTTTAATTATTTAGCTTTTAAAATTTAATAAATTAATTGTGTTTTAACTTTTATCTTATATATATATATATATATATATATATATATATATATATNACACTCTGTCACCGAATGTCCTACACCTCGGGGACTTAATTGTGTTTTAATTATTTAGCTTTTAAAATTTAATAAATTAATTGTGTTTTAACTTTTATCTTATATATATATATATATATATATATATATATATTATATATATATATATATATATATATATATATATATATATTTGTCTTTTAATTTTTTAATTATTTTCTTTTTTAAATTAATTTTTTGTTTTTTAAGCCTTATTAGGAAAAAAAATTAGAGGGGTTGCCCAAAAATCTCCCTTTTCAAGGGGGGACGTCCAGAAGTCCCCCTTTTCAAGGGGATATGCCTAGGAGTCCCCCTTTCAAGGAGACTCGTCCCCCACCTTGGGGAGTCACGTCCCCCCACGTCTCCCCAAAAAGGGGATGTGGGGAAACGTCCCCCCAACAGTCCCCCCGTCCCGAGGACATGGGAAACGTGGGTGACGTGACCCCCACCCTGGGTGACACGTCCCCGTGGAACACTGCATAGAACACAAAACTAAGGTGACAACCAACCTAGTTTAGATTAGGTTAAATTTGACCTCATTTGAATTACCATACAAAGTGTGCATACATTTTTAAATGTCAAAATGAAACTACCACAAGAAGGCACATGAGCGTAGTCTTCAAAGTCAAAATTTCATCAAAGTATTAGTGATGCTACTCAATCCTCCCTTTTCCAACTTCTAAGGAATACTCAACCTGCCCTTTTCCATGGTAAGATACAATGGCCTGTTTTTTCCTTGGTCTTACATCTAGAGTCTCTAGAATTATTTGCATGCTTGATCAAGCATTTTCCTTTCAGCCTTTGTGACTCCAAATGTTGTGAACCTTTTAATGGTTTATCACGGATAAAATACCTAAATACTAAATGACATAAACCTTAGAAAGTATTATGGTATTCCATTCATGAATACAAGCATAAATGATGATGGATGGCCTTATTAACTTGGGTTAAAGGTGCTTTGGATGGTTCCCCAAAAGTGCCTTTGTGGATTATATTTGAGGGCTCACTAACAAGACACCAGATAGAATAAACTACTTACAAGGTTAGATGCAGCTTCCAAAAGCAATGACTATAGTGCCCACAGTGTTGACATAAACAACATATGCTTGCTACGTAATCCACAAAAATATAAATCCTAACACAAGTCAACCAAGAGTTAAGACTAAACATCAAATACAAAACGGGAGCACAAGGAATGCTTATTTTTGTCAATTCTCTTTCAAGAACAACCAAAGAAGGTTAAGTCTCACATTTGTTTCAAACCCCCAACATAGCATGACTAAAGCAATAAATCCCATCTTGATATTAAGGATGATGCCCAACCATGATACTCGCACTTCCTCATGCATTCTTCTATTGGATCAGTTCTTTCACTCTTTTAAGATTACATCATCTCACATTATACCTTTCCTCTCATTTTACAAGATTATAAATGAAAAATCATGGCCAATGAAACAATGAACTATGGCCCCAAGCAAACAACTTTCTTCACCCTTTCCAAATAATTTACTTGGACTGCAATTGGCTAATGACTAAATCTAATCATAAAAGATCCTATTAAAATTACATGAATGTTAAGCAGATAAAGAAATACAACACATATCATTTGAAAAGGAATTCAACTTTTCTTTTAACAATATTGCTAAAAAGGACTCTTTAAACTATAAAGCCTAATACAAGTTAACCAAGAGTTAAGACTAAACATCAAATACAGAATGGGAGCACAAGGATTGCTTACTTTTGTCAATTCTCCTTCAAGAACAACCAAAGAAGGTTAAGTCTTACATTTGCTTCAAACCCCCAACATAGCATGACTAAAGCAATAAATCTCATCTTGATATTAAGGATGATGCCCAACCATGATACTTGCACTTCCTCATGCATCCTTTTATTGGATCGGTTCTTTCACTCTTTTAAGATTATATCATCGCACATTATACCTTTCCTCTCATTTTACAAGATTACAAATGAAAAATTATGGCTAATGAAACAATGAACTATGGCCCCAAGCAAACAACTTTCTTCACCCTTTCCAAATAATTTACTTGGACTGCAATTGGCTAATGACTAAATCTAATCATAAAAGATCCTATTAAAATTACATGAATGTTAAGCAGATAAAGAAATGTAACACATATCATTTCAAAAGGAATTCAACTTTTCTTTTAACATTATTGCTAAAAAGGACTCTTTAAACTATTATAAACTTATCAAAAAGATAATAAAACTTTATGAGCTTAAAAAATAATAAAGTAGCACCTTGTCTCGCAAACTCGATATCTCCTCTAACATAAAATCTCGTTCACCACACTCGTAGAACTCCTGGTACCTGAGCTGGTAGTTCATGCCGTCAACAAGGCACAAGCACACAAAGAGTATAGCATATGGAAAAGCCAAATAATTATCATCAAATAGCCTAATAAAGAAATTTATCAATATAAACTAAATCTTTCATGAAAAAGAATTAAACAATAGAGTAAAACTTATTACAAACTAGGAAGAATAAAGTTTTCTACTAAAGTTTCCTACAATTTTAAGGTTACCCTGTTTCAATTTATATTTCTTTTCAAGTGCAAGGTATGTTATACAAGCAACCAAACATGGCTTACAATGGTGCATTCCCTTTACAGGATAGGTTCATCATGCAGACTAATTGATAGCATATAAGAGTCCAGATACTTTTCTAATTGCATTAAGCCAATAACAACTCATAGCTCACTAATGAGATTAGAGTATAATTGCAGCTGGAGTCAAAAATTTTCCATCAACATATGGAACGGGATAGATAAGATAAGATAATTTTATTAATATCCAACAAATGACCACAAAAGTAGGTCAATGGGTCTGAAGAATACGGCAAGTATGAATACAATGTGGGAGTGCAAGCACAGCTCCTAGAGAATGTCGAAAATAACATAAAGAAAGAAACCTCCAATAGTACAACCTCAAAATACATGTATATGACTGTGACAAAGGAACGGTGATACAAAATACTAAGTGAATTTGTCCAAGACTAGAAAAGTTGACAACTCAAGAGTCTGTCAAGAGAGAGAGAGATCTGACGATGAGGATGATGATGTCAAGGTATCCCGGAAAGGCCTTTCAATTTTTTTAAAGTATGATCCATTATTGGATATCTGAAGCAACTCAACAAAGCTCAAGCATTTTCAAGAGTGCCTACGTTAAATGGCATAAATCTATCAAAAATTTATTCAAGCATAATGATACTTTCATATTTACTAAATGATCACAACACTAGTGAAAAAGGGCTATTTGGACTCCAAACAACAAACAAATTGAAAGCCACATCCCGTTTTGAAGATAAATACTAAAAGTAATAGCTACCAAAGTGAACAGATATCAAAACAATGCATTGTTGAAATAGGAGACCAAATAAATTAAAATCACTTTAATTTAGGTGTTCGATACCAAAATAACAAATCCCAAAAAGTGCAATGTCGGTGACCACATCAATTTGGGTTATTGTTAAGATTGATTTCCTCCTAGTTCAATGTTATCTTGAAAATTTTCACTTACTATAGTTGATATGTTAATCCCCTACTAATGTTCAAATCCCTCAGTGTCATCATCCCCTCGAGGGACACTTGTGATTGTATTTTTGCATGTGCTTGTGATCATGGTACAAGTTTTGGGCAACCAATTTGGCACAATAGACTATACCCTAACCCCCAATGACATCTTCTTAGTGAATGTGTAGCTTTTGTAGCCTACTAAGACATTTCTACTTGTTTCCCCCTCAGGGGTAACTACAACTAGAACCACTCTCTCATAAGTGTGGTGTTGTTGCTGACTTGGGCTCTCTTGCTCATGTTCTTCAAATTCAAACTCTTTCTACCAGTTTTCTACTTCAGACATATGATGGTCTTGCCTCACTCCTCATCAAATGATTCAACCATGGTATATCAACTCTTCCCTCATACACCTCAGATGATACATACACATGCAATTGGTACACCATGCTTACATTTGCACATGGTCTTGATACTTTGATCTAGTTTTTTACTTCACTTGTTGTGCTAGCTATCATTCTATGGGTTTGATACTCAGACATGGTGCTATAGCTTTTGAGCTAGTCATGAACGTGATAAACACTAAAATGAGATCTAATAACACTTCATAACATTAATGATCTTACTATCTGCTTCATTGTACCATGGGGGACATAATTATCTTTTAGAAGTGTCGTCCGGTCTCGATTCAGGTTGCACTACTAGGGATCTGGTTAAGGTAGCGTGTTTCAAAACCTAACCATACTTAACACTCTCCATTTTTCTCTCCACTTTTGTGACTACCCAAACTGGCAGTCTTCGTAGGGATGTTATTGGGGATAAGCACAACACGGGAAATGCACCACTTTCACCTTAGCACAATCTCCCATTCACTTTAGGCCAGCTCCTAGAAACCACGGGGGTATCCCAATCCTTGGAAGCAAACCTGTATAGTACCATTTTGATATGGTTCACTTCAAACTACACACCTCAATATAAGTTAGATAGACCCGTGCCTAAGTAGCCAAATGCCTTAAGAATATTCAACCAAGTGTTAGGGAAACAAGTACTATAGTATAATGAGGGTTAGGAGCTAATTATGAGTGCTGAGATCTGAAATAAGTATGCTACAGCAGAAAATAAACCAACACTATGATATCACTCTTTAGATGAAGAGAAAAAATACCTTTTACTGCACAAGAGTGAGATCTAATTGCACAACTCAAGAATGTATGATATTCCTAAGTTACCCCTTGATTACATGTTGTAAATGGGACCAGCTTGTTGTTGTCCACAAATTCCAGCATCTAATAGACGATAAATAAAGCAGAAAACGTAGATTTTGGGTGAGGAAAAGCACCCCAAGGGTGCCACTTGTAATGTACTTAACCCTAGAACTTCAGAGCAATCAGATAAAATGTAATAGAAAAACCAAAGAACACAGGAGAAAATAAATAAACCTTGAGAAAGATCTCTTGGATTAATGATATTTGAAAATAGAGAGCTATGTTCACTTGCCTATTCAAGGGGGCAACCCCCTAGAACAAAGCTCCAAATACAATAACAAGTCTTCACAAAACAATACATAACCTTCTACTCAATATATAACTCTCAATGGTGTTGAGATTTGGGTACCTTCAAATGTAGTCCCCTTGTGTTTGTGAGTCTCTAAACACAAAGGGGGGAAAGTATTACCCTCACACTTTACTTGATGTTCTAATTTCACTTTTGTTAAAATTAAATTAAAAAGTACCTAGGCAAGTGTTTCTCATCACCTAGGCGCCTAAGGGGTGAGAAAGTGCCTAATGTGGACCTTAGTCATTTAATTTGTGAGATGCAAATTAAAAGGTGACTTTTTGAGAGTTAGGGAAAGTGGGTGAATAAAGTGATTTTATCCCCACCATTGATCTCATCTAATCTCAACCGTTAGATGAGATGACTCTTGAGATTCCCTCATGAGGTCGATTAGGGTAAGGAGGGCGCATCCATTGTGGGTTGTTGAAACGTTTTTGAGAGAGAGCAAGAGGAGAATTTTCAAGCTTGAGGAAGAGGCCATTTCTGCAGAGCTAGGGAACGCATTCCAAGGCTGGAAACTAGCACGGAAATCAAGGCAGGAGATACAACATTAACAGCAGGCCGTACAATATAGATTTCAAGAGTCTGTACAACCTTTTGTTGGCACAGAAATCAAGGAACAGGAGCAACATTAAATTATGTCCGTACAGTACGGATTTCACAGTGCGTACGACTGAGTTTTTGGCACAATTTTCAAGGAGGTACAGTCAGTCGTACATAGGTCGTACCGTACGGATTTTTACAGTCTGTATAATCACTTTGCTGCACAGAAATCGAGGAGATTTGTTGTGTGTTTTCTGGAAGTTTGACACAGTTTTCTAGGTCGTATAGTCATTAAATACCCAGAAATTTGTTGTTGTTGTTGGCACGAATTTTGAGGCATCCATACAGCCAATTAGAGGCACAAATATCGAGGAGCAAACTTGTACTTTGTTGCAAAAAATTCTGGAAATAATTTTTAGGAGTTTGGCTTAGAACTTGTGTGAAGACTTGGCACGATTTTCGAGCTAAGTTTGTCATTAAATTTCTGAAGATGCATATGTTGTAAGAGAGTTTCTCTGAAGCTCACAAATAATAAAAACTTCCTCTCTCACTGGTTTTCCCCTTATGGGTTTTTCCAGGGTCATTGTTAGACCAAAAATCACTGTGTTATTTTCTGAGTTTATGTGTTGCTGATATATTTTATTTCTGCATTAAAACGATGTTCAGAATCCTCATGTTTTAGTTCTCAAAATTTATTTTATGCCGAGTTTAATTGGGTGTCCTAAATCTGGGTTTGGGTATTAAACATTGGCTGAAAAATCAGCGAGACTGAAACTGGGTTGGGGTCTGAAATTTTACAACTTTGACTTTATTCACTTAAGTTGTAAAGTGAAATTAGTCACTTAGGTATAAAGTGACATTTAATTCACTTGAGTAAAGTGAATTATAGAACATTAAGCAAACTATGGAAACTTAAGTCAAAGTGGGTTTCCAAATGAGATTTATGAGATGTAATCTCATTCATTGATTAGACTTGGGCTAGATTCAATCTAGGCCCTTGATCTTCTAGGTTTGGCCTGAGAGAGGCTAAAGGAGGAAAGAGGGTAAAGTGAGACTCATTGTTCACTTGATCACTTGAAAGAATTGGGTGAGGAGAAGAGGAGTGAAGAGGAGGAGACAAAGTGAGGGTTTCAAGGAGCAAAGGAGGCGCACTTAGAGGGAAGGAAGCAAGCTTTCTTGAGAAGCTTTCATGGAGGGTGCATCTTTTTGAGAGTAGAAGGGCACATGGTATGGAGATGGAGCTTGAGGCAAGCTTGAGGGCGCATCTTGGGATGAGAAGCGCAAGGCTTGAAGGAGAAGGGTTTTCTTCTTTGTGAGCTTGCATGCAAGCTAGAGAGGAGGCACACTAGAGAGGAGGGCGCATCTAGTTTGTGAGAAGGGGGCGCTCCAAGGTTGGGGGCGCACCAAGGATAAGGGACGGGGGCACTCCAAGGTTGGGGGCGCACCAAGGATAAGGGAAGGGCGCACAAGAGATTTGGGGCGCATTCTTCCAAGCAAGGGCTCACACTTCAAGCAAGAGGCAAAGGCAAAGGCAAGCAAAGGAAGGAGGCGCACCAAGGCAAAGGGCGCCTTGTTCTAAGGCTATTAGGCACAAGTTTGAGGAACTCCATTACAAGCTTGAGGATAAGCTTGGATTGTATCAGGTTCCTTGTGTATTTGCTTGTTGTAGCATTCGCTTTCAAATCTCCACATATATATATATATATATATATATTACTGGTTTTCCCCATGAGGGTTTTTCCAGGGTCATGTTGACGAAAAACACTTGTGTACATTTGTCATGGTTTGCTTAGTACTTTCATCTGTGTTCGCTGTTAAAGATCCTAGAGGGTATTTGATGTTTTGAGCTATATGCATGTGCTAACTTTTATGGTATCCTAAACCATATTTTAACCCATGCAAAAAGAGCCTCAAAAGGGCATCAAATCACAAGACTAAAGGCAGGTTCAGAGGGGCAAAATATCAAACCTATTAGCAGCCTTCAACCAGCAGCTAGGACAGATTTGATTGCTGCTAGAACTAGGACAGTAAACTGTCCTGTAGCAGCCTGAGAGAAACAGCCTTGATTTGGCTGTTTTGGACAGCAAGATAACTGTCCTATAAGAATGAGACAAAACAGCTTGAAACCCCTTGATTTTAGTGCCCAACAGCAGGTCAAAGACAGACTTGTGTTGGCAGCCTTTTAGTACCTCAAAAATCTACAAATAGAGAATCTTAACTAACTGCGAGCACAATTATAAAGAGGGCCTGTTATCCCCGTTCTCTAGGGATAACTAGGAGATCATGTCTCGAGGCCCATAGGTCCTGGACATGGAGTACCGAGAGCAGGATTGACCTGAGCATGGCCCTGGAGGGCCCATCCTTCCCCTTCTTCGCCAGACTTGTCCTGTCAGCCGCAACAACTTCCATCACCATCAGCTTGGACTTGCATCAAAGAGGACTCTTGCTCCATGAGGTAATTGGTCCAAGGTATCATGGTATGTGTCATGTTTGATCGTTATAACCTTCTTATATATGCATCAGGTTCCTTACACTTCTGATAACTGCTTGGATCTTACACTAATCCACTTGACCATGGTTGGGGGGATTAACGAGGTGACCTAGCAAGCTTGTATTCATGGGTTTTGGTTAGCCACTAGGGGGGATTTGCAAAGCCATCGTCTGCTCCCACCATTCTATCATTTTACATCTTATCTCCCATTCATCCATCCCATTCCCCTAGTCCGTCCATTAGGATGACCTTTTGAGGGTTACACTTTGTCCTGTGGGAAGAAGGGGCTAAAGGCCCAGGGGGTAAAAGCAGCTGGTAAAAGATAAAAGCCATAGGAAATGAAACCTAGAGATG
>ML776574.1:770250-785125 GCA_009831015.1 Picea engelmannii
ACGTGGATGTAGATTGGGAAACCAAAAACTTGAGATGTCCTATCTCAAGTCTCACATCTGTGAAGGCCTCCTCTGGGGTCTTGTCCTCAAGAATCCTATGAGGAGTCTTGTTCTGCAAATACACAGTTGTGTTGCATGCCTTCGCCCACAGATACATTGGCAAACTCTAATCGTGTATCATGGCCTTCACCGAAATAACAATGGACATGTTCTTCCTCTCAACAACCTCGTTTTGATGTGTGTTGTAGGCAGCTATCTTCTCGCTCTTGATTCATGCTTCCTTGTAGAAATATTTGAACACATTGGAGGTGTACTTACCCACGTTGTTTGATCTCAGCACCTTGATCTTCTTCCTTGTCAAGTTCTCCACTTGAGCTTTGAACTCTTTGAACTGAATGAAGACCTTATACATGGTCTTCATGAAGTAGATCCAAGTATTCCTGGAGAAATCATCGATGAAGTGACGTAGTAAGATGCACCCTTCACTGAATCCACTGGCATATGCCCACAAACGTCAGAATATATCAAATCCAAAATACCATTGGATCGAGTTTCGCTACTATGAAATGATGCCTTGACATTCTTGCCAAGTGCACACCTTTTGTTGCTCCAGACTCAAATATGCAAGTCCAGTCACCATCTCCCTCAAAATAGGGAGTGCCCTATGATGCAAATGTCCCATCCTCCTGTTCCAAAGCTCGCACAGGCTCTAGGATTTGCATTTGCACTCCCACATTGTAATCACACTTGATGTAGCTCTCCATCCAATTAGCCTACTTTTGTGGTCATTTGTTGGACATTAATAAAATTATCTTATCTTATCTTATATAATCTCACTATCATGCACCAATGCCTAAACAGGTTTTCCCTGTAGCTTGCACAAGTTCCCCTCCTTGACTCCAATCCTCCCAGGTATGTCGGGACTGGCTCCCTCTGGGCATATAAACACTTTCCCTCTCTGGAAAGTAATTGTATAACCTTTGTCCTCCATGACTGAGATGGACATAAGGTTCTTCTTTAGACCAGGCACAAACAACACCTCCTGAACATCAAATGATCCTCTTGACTCAAGTTGCAACTACAGTTCCTTATCCTCTCACTGCATACTTGGTGTCATCGCCAAGCTCTACATGGATCCCTGAGTCATCTCTCGTGCTTTAGTCATGTGGCGGGAGGCACCATTGTCCAGGTATTCTTGTGAATGGTGTTGGTAGAAAGGCAGGAAATGAGAGAAAACTTATTCTTGAACTTTGTATTTGTTGATGTTGCTACCTGTTGTGTCTTCCCCTTACCCTTCTTCTTTGAACACTGAGAAGCATAGTGGTCATGCTTATGGCAAATAAACTGGTGCAACAACGTCTATTAAAGCATGTGAAATAGAAAATCCCATGACATCTTTATGAAAATTTTGAAATTTAACACCTTAGAAAATCAAAATTTGAAATGTAAACTCTCTTTCCTAGGTTGTATTTATTTAGAGCTAAAGCTAGCTTGGTTTCCTTTGCATTTGAGAGAGATGTCTACATAGAGCAGGTGTCCCTACTTTTTAGGAGATACGGTTTGCGTGGGTCTCTTGACAGATTGGAGTGGTTCTGAGCATACAAGGAGGGTCCTTGCATGATTCTAGGCCCAATAGCACTTTTCTGGGCGACATGCAAGAACTATCTATTTTTAGCAGTTTGAGCTCTAGGCCCCAGATTCAAATTCTGAGCACATATTATTGATCCTTGAGACATTTTGAGTCTCTTGGGCCTTTTTTGAGATGATTTGGCACAGCTTTTTGTTTTTAGCAAGTTGAGCACCAGAGCTCGCATGTCGATTCTGATTGTGGATTCGAATTCCTTGCGGAAAATCGAATCCAATGAGTATAATATCATGAACATGCGGGGACTTTCTATCTTTAGCAATGTCTATTTTTAGCAATAGACACATGATGGTGGTCTCCTAGTCATTCCGAGCATTTGTGAAGAGTTTGGGTCAATTTCTACAAGTTTCTAAATTTTGGGACCGGATGGCTATTTTTGGAAACTTCTATTTTTAGCAGGCATCGTCATCTCCAATAGTGACAAGTGGCAGGCTCAGATTTCGACATAAGGAAAAGTATCAAGATGATGATGGCATCATGGCCAAGGGCGCATTTTCCAAGGATTATGTATTAAATGAGAATTAATCAAGCTAAAGAGGTGGTGCATGGGTGAGGTGGCAATCTAGAGAAAGTTTAGCCACACAAGGCTAATTTTTCTCACTATGTTCCTCTCACTTTCCATATTCTCACTTTCCATGTAACCAGTTTCAAAAAATTCTCCCTAAATTGTTTTAAACGCAAAATTTCTAAATTTTAGGAAATCCCTAAAAAGTAGGGTGAATTTCCCTTTAACTCATAACTCCCTCATCCCTTGGCCAAATTTAATAATCTAACATGCGTTGGAAAGCTAAAATTATCCTCCATACACTCTCACTCATAACTCATGCACACTGATTCCTAAATTTCTCACTCACACTTATTCCCTCATGCGCATTAACTCCTATTTTCTTCACACTCCTCTCTTATATATTAGATGGTCTTCATTGGTTATTGGTGGGATATTGCAGCATCTAGCATACTTTCTCTCTCATTCTTCTCTCTCTCACCATTGTCTTGCAATGTCCTGGCATAAAGACCCTATAGGCCTTCGAATCTTCATTGTATCCCACCAGAATGCCCTTCTCACCTAAGGGCTCCAACTTTGTCCTCTTCTCCACTAGCACGTGGATGTAGATTGGGAAACCAAAAACTTGAGATGTCCTATCTCAAGTCTCACATCTGTGAAGGCCTCCTCTGGGGTCTTGTCCTCAAGAATCCTATGAGGAGTCTTGTTCTGCAAATACACAGTTGTGTTGCATGCCTTCACCCACAGATACATCGGCAAACTCTAATCGTGTATCATGGCCTTCACCGAAATAATAATGGACATGTTCTTCCTCTCAACAACCACGTTTTGATGTGTGTTGAAGGCCTTAACTCTTTGAACTGAATGAAGACCTTATACATGGTCTTCATGAAGTAGATCCAAGTATTCCTGGAGAAATCATCGATGAAGTGACGTAGTAAGATGCACCCTTCACTGAATCCACTGGCATATGCCCACAAACGTCAGAATATATCAAATCCAAAATACCATTGGATCGAGTTTCGCTACTACGAAATGATGCCTTGACATTCTTGCCAAGCGCACACCTTTTGTTGCTCCAGACTCAAATATGCAAGTCCAGTCACCATCTCCCTTACAATAGGGAGTGCCCTATGATGCAGCTGTCCCATCCTCCTGTTCCAAAGCTCGCACAGGCTCTAGGATTTGTGTTTTCACTCCCACATTGTAATCACACTTGATGTAGCTCTCCATCCAATTAGCCTACTTTTGTGGTCATTTGTTGGACATTAATAAAATTATCTTATCTTATCTTATCTCACTATCATGCACCAATGCCTAAACAGGTTTGCCTTGTAGCTTGCACAAGTTCCCCTCCCTGACTCCAATCCTCCCAGTTATGTCGGGACTGGCTCCCTCTGGGCATATAAACACTTGCCCTCTCTGGAAAGTAATTGTATAACCTTTGTCCTCCATGACTGAGATGGACATAAGGTTATTCTTTAGACCAGGCACAAACAACACCTCCTGAGCATCAAATGATCCTCTTGACTCAAGTTGGAACTACAGTTCCTTATCCTCTCACTGCATACTTGGTGTCATCGCCAAGCTCCACATGGATCCCTGAGTCATCTCTCGTGCTTTAGTCATGTGGCGGGAGGCACCACTGTCCAGGTACCAATCATTCTTGTGAATGGTGTTAGTAGAAAGGCAGGAAATGAGAGAGAACTTATTCTCGAACTTTGTATTTGTTGATGTTGCTACTTGTTGTGTCTTCCCCTTACCCTTCTTCTCTGAACACTGAGAAGCATAGTGGTCGTGCTTATGGCAAATAAAGCACTTGATCTTGTTCAAGTCTTTCTTCTTGCCATGTTGGTGTCCCTCTTCGTCACGGCTGCCTTTCTTGGGAAAACCTTTCCCTTTTCCTTTCTTCGTCTTGTTGATGAGGGCCAAGTTTTCCTCGCCTCCTCCCTGCTTGTTGGCTCTGGACTCCTTTCGAGTCTCCTCCTGAATGATGTCATCCCATAATATCTGTCAGTCTAGGATGTTTTCCCGTGCACAAATCCCCTTTAGGAACAATTCCCATGGCTTGGTGAACCCGTTCAGAGCTACATCCACTAGCTCTGCATCCAAGATCTTCTCTCCAACAGCTGCAAGCTGATCACAGATCAGTGTGATCCTCATAAGGTAACTGGTAACATTGTCGGATATGTTCACCAGCAATCTCTAAGCTTGTTCTTCAGGATCATTTTTCGGTTCAGGTTGTCACTTTGAAAGAGAGAAACTAAGGCATCAAACATGTCCTTTGCTTTGGTCTTTTCTGCTACATGCAAGATCAGGTTATCCTTCACTACCTCTAGTATCACCCTTTGTGCCTTTATATCCTTCCCCTATGTTGCCCGATCTGCAGGATCTGCTAGCACTGGAAGGACCTGATCTACATTCTACCACAAGTCTTGCTCTTTCAAGAGCAAAGTGACTCTTGCCTTCCATGGAAAGAAATTTGAAACCCCATTAAGCATGTCCTCGAACCTGAGACTACTAGTCATAATTTCCTTTTTCTTTGAATCTTCAAACACACTGTCAATCTGATGCTGAGGCCTTCAGATCCAATAGATCTGCACTCAACAACTGTGGATCTGTTTCTCTCGGAGAAATGGCTCTGATACCATGTTAGTTTCTTCAAACCAGTGCCTAGATAAACTAGATTTGATCTAGATTACAATACCAGAAATATTTAACCATTTAATGCAGCAAAGAACTAGAAAAGCAAATCACAAATACAGTGTTTTTCTGCTCTTCAAATCAGTTCATCATTCAAATATTTTGACAACTTACAAGAGCTCCCGATCTCGGGAAAATGGATCCGAGAAAATAAATGCAACGAACAGTAAACCTGAGAGATTTCCAGATCTAGGAAATCTGCTCCCCACCCTGTTGGCTGTACCATACAGTCTGTATGGCCTGTACATCTGTACAGACTGTTCTGTACAGCCGATCTGGAACAGAAATCAATGTGGCCTCACATGTGCGATCCTTCTACACTGTTCTTCACCCTGTACTGAATCCATACGATCTGTACGAATCTGGTACGGCCTCCTGCTGTATGGATTTCTGCCCTCAAACTGCTGTACGGCCTACTTACTGGTTATTAAAGGCTGCTCTATCTCTCACGCTGATCTCTGCTACTATTTTCTTCTCCTTTGCCAAATCTGAAAGTCGATGTCCTTCTCAACTTCCTTCTGTCTCGAAATCCTTCTTGAGAATAATAATGATTGTGTCCTCTCTTTCTCTCAGCTTCCTTTTATATTTTGAGTTGGGCCAAATCCCTAATCTCAACGGTCAAGATTAAATATAATCTTGCCTTGAGATCAATGGCCCACATTTAATTTAATTCATTAGTGCCACAACTTAGCACTTTACTAAATTAAACTTGCTTTATAAAAAGACAGTCACTTTATCAATGAAATGATAAAGTGAATATTCCAATAGTAAGAGACTTTAAATGACGATTCCCGCAACTTGGACACTTGCTTTTGCGGAAATACCTGTCAAAGCTATAATCATCAACAGCATGATTAACACGAACCCCATAACCATTGAATTTGTCTATTCTAGCAATCACATTTGATAGTTTTTTGAAGTTAGGACAGCAAGAAAGAGATTGATTTTGCATGCAAGCTGCAGCCTTATCTTTCCACATTTCCTTAACAGAAAAGCCTCCCGTGAGTCCTTGTTTGACCCCATATGCCAAACACATTTAAAAGACACTGGTACCACCTAACAAGCACCATAAAATTTCAATAAAAAACATTTTATTTCAGCTCTACATGTCTGAAAATTACAGCAACATATTATACTTCAGATCTGCCCTGGACGTTCTAGTAATTACAATTAGTGGTATAAATCTACATGTTAAATCCTCCCAAATACACTCTTAAGACAGATTTAAACATCCCTAAATCCCACCTTATTGTGTTTCAAATACGATCTGGAAATTGTAATCATTCATCTGCTTTTAGATCTATCTTTAAATATGGAAATTCACTATTTATTACATACAAAACCAGATTTGAGACAAGACATATAAATCTGCATTTTTAGATCTCAGAAATAAATTGTGCAAGCAGATTTATAGATGTTTGTAAACCATTGTAGCACACAGCCAATCAGATCTAGAAAGTACACTTCTTGTTCTTGTTGATTTTCTGCGCATAAGTCCAAGAACATTGTTATATTATAAATCTGAAATCAGACTTATAGGGCTGCTGTGTAAATCTGCATTTATCATTGTGAAGCAAACCCAAGAGCAGATTAGTAATTGGCCCATAATCCAGTACTCTATCACTATATATCTGTGGCTTAAACAAAGACAGCGAAGGACCCCTTCTGTTGATAGTGAGTCATCCAAAAGTGAGCAACAAGAGTGCTAAGGTGACAGTGGTAACTCTTCCGAGTTCCATTTGGCATTTCACCTGGTGAAGACCTTGCATTTAAGGCAAGAGATTAAGTGGTAACAATATGAAACGTGAAGGAAAAGCAATTGTACTGACAATATAACATGACACAACATAACTACAAATAGGTTATCCTGAGGAAAGAGAGTTTACATTTCAAATTTTGATTTTCTAAGGTGTTAAATTTCAAAATTTTCATAAAAATGTCATGGGATTTTCTATTTCAATGCTTTAATAGACGTTGTTGCACCAGTTTAGAAATAGAGTGGCAGGGTGTACGAGGGTAACAGATAGAAGTTCCCCCCAAATTTCCAGGGAACACTAAATAGCAAAAAAAAACATTTATAATTTTGAAAATTCTCCAAAGAAAATCCAAAAATTATTCAAAATTTCCTCCCAAAATACAACTAGGGGGAGTTGCCATGTTGCTGGGCTTAGGTTAGGGTTTTTGGTCCATTTGTTTTGTTGTATTTAAAGGGTATTTGGATTTATTAGACAAGCTAACCCCGTGAGGTCCCTCGCTGAGCTGGTGCCAAAACAGGCCTGTAACAGCCCTGTTTTGGCACCTCTTGGGCACTCAGTGGTCGTGGGAATTCCCAAAAGCTCCCTATTTTGGCAAGAAGCTGACAGGGAACAGCAGGAACATTCAAAACGTTCCCAACATCATTCCATTTCAAAAGGGTACGTCTCCTACCGATTCCAAAGTTCCCTGGGACATGGGAAGACGAGGAACGGGTTTCCCAGCAATGAGAAGAAGTTCCCAGCAACTATGCTCAGACTACTTTGACTTTTTCACATTTGAAAACTCAAAAACAATATCTGATAACACAGTGGCATATTGCAGATTTATGTTACCAGAAAAGAGAAATGAGAAATGGCAACAGAACGAGAAACAGGGGCTAGAAGGTTTCAGGACAAGAAACTGTTCTCCTAGCATGATGCATATTATACACATAAGAGAAAATTTAGTGCATCCTGATGTATTTAAGTCTCAAAAGTGGTCCACCATATATATTGGATCGATGTTATAAATCATATTAGAGTCACATCATATAATGTTTAGGTTTTCCTTTTACTTTAGGTCCTTAATAAAAAAATTATGGCTGTTTCTTTCAAATGCTGCATCAGGAAGATAAACACCCCAGAAATTGTGTTTCAGAACTATTTCCATTTGTTAGCCATCTCTTCGAGAAGCAGTACCCTGCCATACTATTTTTGGTAAAATAGCTGCACATAAATGATGGATAAATAGTCTCAAGAAAACCCATTATCAGTGGAAAGAGACCATACTGTACGAGAATGCCACCTGCGAAGCTGTTCTATGAGCTTGATGTTTTCCATTGCAAAACGGGTTAGCTCAGGATTACGATCAATCCTTCCTCGAAGAAGCTTTATTTCTTCCTTTAATGCCTTGTTCTCTTGTGAAACTAATGTTTCTAGTGAGATAGAACCAACTGCAGCAGATTCCATCCTTGTGATTTTCTCTTCACGGAACCTCAGCAACATTCGAGCGCACTGAGTTTCTTCTTCACGCTGCTGAACCTGCACTAAGAGGATTTGAACAGCTATAAGGTGCATTTCCAATATAGGACAGAAAGGTTATATTTCCATAGTATCCAAAGCCTTAAATTAAATCATCTGAGCAATCTATGTAGATCAATGCTTCATGTGCAAGGAAAATTATAAAAAAACAGAACAATCAAGGACAAAAAAGCACACCAAGTACTTAAGGTATTCAATTTCAGTGGACAAATGCTTTGAAAAGCGTTCAGCTGCCAGTTCCCGTCGCAGGGCTCCTGCTACAATACCTTCTAACGTTCTAACCTGATTATAGAGAAACTTTTGAATTGNTGCATTTCCAATATAGGACAGAAAGGTTATATTTCCATAGTATCCAAAGCCTTAAATTAAATCATCTGAGCAATCTATGTAGATCAATGCTTCATGTGCAAGGAAAATTATAAAAAAACAGAACAATCAAGGACAAAAAAGCACACCAAGTACTTAAGGTATTCAATTTCAGTGGACAAATGCTTTGAAAAGCGTTCAGCTGCCAGTTCCCGTCGCAGGGCTCCTGCTACAATACCTTCTAACGTTCTAACCTGATTATAGAGAAACTTTTGAATTGGCAAATAATCCTTCAAAAACAACCAAAAATATTTTGAAGCTAATTCAAAGATAGTAAATTATTCCCTGTTTTTGATGTATAAAATAAGCTTATCAGGATTACCTTCTAAATTAATGCTTTTGTAATGTAGGGCTAGAAGGGTCAGAACAGCTTGTATTCTTTCCTAAGGAATAGTTTCAACTTTTAACTTTTAAGGAAACAAAACCTTTCACTAGAATAACAAAAGCTATTACAATCTTGGTTAAGGAATAGTTTTAAATCAATAAGATAAAATCTTTTACTATAATAACAAAATCACAATATTTATGCGTACATGCTGACATGTAATTTAAAGCCAATAATCAGACACTATTTATATCCTATTTCAATGCAATTTATTCGCTTAGAGTTTACCTTCCAGATGCAATTCATTGAACAATTTCCCACTTCACCAATGCATTTCCTACTAGAAACCTGTGGAGACTCTAAACTGCTCAGCTGACCACCATTAAAGATACGAGGCTCCAAATTACTGATAGGATCAATATATGAGCTATCAGAGAAATCATGCAGATTATTGCCTCTCTCCAAAGGTGTGGTGAAAGAATAAGGTGAAGACCTTTGAATGTACTGTGTGTGGAGCAGTTCCCTCTGCCAAGAACAAAAACAAATAATCAGATCACGCATAGACAGTGAATGAGCAGCATTGTGTTTAAAAGCATTTTATCGACTTTATTGTCGAGCAAGGATGACCTTCAACTGCTCAATCTGCTCCCGCAGAACTGAAACATCTTCCATTGTGTCTTCATTGATAACCACCTTTTTAACAGTAGAGAATCATAAATCAATAAATATTTACTGTTGGGCTGCAGGGAAATCACTCACATGGGAAAGAAACAGAATTACCAAGATGATACAAGACATATCAAAAAAAAGTTAATCAAAACCTAAGAAAAATTAAACAGAACTAACCGTATTCTGTATGAACTTTGCCCGTTGTGCAAACTTCAGTGTACTCAATGTTTCTATTGCACAGCTGTATGTATAATATACATTAAGTAGTCACAGCCACAGCAGGACAGCATAAATCACCAAAGCAGCAGTAACAAGATACATAAATGTGTAAAGTATGGTATGGAAAATACACATTTGAAATAGCAAGATAAGTATATCAACACTACCAGCTGGACGGGCTAATGTTTGCGATGACTGTAGTTTTTGAGTTTCCGCCAAGTGAATCCTGTAAAAACAATACAATTATTTAATTTTAAATTTTCTCTTGTTTTTGGAAGTGCTTCCAGGAACATGTCTCGAAGAGCTGCACCACATTACACAGAATTCCTTTGACCTAGATGCCATGTATAAGTGTTAACTATTCTGCCAACTTAATGGGACTTGTAAGCTGTACCCGGATTCATTACATTTTGATGTGCCATTCATTTGGGATAGACCACAGCAACAATGGAACCCTGGTGGATGGCTCAACACTCTGTCAAACTCACCAGTGACCATAGGCCCCATTGGTAATTTTTCACTCTTTCATTTAACGATATGCTAAAACATTTCAAGGAAGCACTGAACACATAAAAAATATATTAACTGTAATAAAGATAAAAATATTTTACAGTTGTTCTGGTTTTACCTGCAAGAGAAAAGTGAGCTTGGAATCACGGTATGGCACATGGCGCTGCTTTCCATTAGCAATATCAACTAGGTTCATGATCACGAGTCTGTCATACATACAGTCTACTTGTTAAGTAGAATAATAATTTCCATCATGACAACAATACTAATTAGAGTAAAGGCAAAGCTAATTTGTCTACGTAAAATTAATAAAATCCAATTGAAAGGCTCCATGATACTTCCAAAAACAAGCATGTAATACATCTAGATCCATTTAGGGTGTTCCAATATCAATTATTTCATAAAAACTGTTCCTCAAATGTACCACTTAGGATAAAACATAGTTCTTTGGGTAAAGTTAAACAGCAAGAAGAAAATAGGTACCATGTTACTAAAATTGATACAAATTTTACCATACCAGTGCTCTGAATTACTATTCCTATGTCTAGGGAAAACAGGATGCATACGGCATACAGTCTAACAATAGTTTGAACTTGACTTCCAGGTCTAACAGGATTCAAGCAAAACTAAAAGGAGAAAGGGCTAACACGACTAGGGAAAATGAAGAGTTCACATTCATCTCACATTGAGAACTCAAGCAGCAAAGAATCAAAAGATGATAACTTTAATCAAAATTAGAAAATTTCTTCAGACCAGTTCTGATTCTCTTTTATAGCTGTCTCTAGCCTCTAAACTCCACTTGCTGCTGCAATAATCCCCTTAGACCTTGCCAAACTCAAATCATGACTTTGATATTTTACTCGCATAAATATTGCTGTCAAAATAGATATGTAAGGGTTGATAGACTTTCAACTTTGACTGTTCACCTTTACATATAAGGTACCATCCAAATTTTAATAGTCGCTGATACATTATCATGCACAACAGCTAATCAACAAGGTCCAAGACAAACTACTTTGAATTTTTCCATCTTGATTTCAATGTAAATCTTAGCACAAGATAGCCATGTTGCTGGTCAAACTCCATATGTGTTTGTCATTATAAGGTGTCAAATTATTGTTTACCCCCATGTTCAACAAGAGAACTTCTACTACTGTAATTGCTAATGCGCTCTGAATCACTAAATTAAGCTTCAAGTGCAACAGAATAAGCATAACTGAACAGAACAGTAACCAAGAACAACACAAACTTACTAAAAGAAAAGAAACATGTGAGACATGGGATCTGCAATGACACTGGAAGCAGTATAGCAGGAATATTGAGCATAAATGTACTTGGTTTTCATTCCATTTATCAAACAGACCTCATATATACAAAATGGCACCCGAAGTGCATTTAATGCTCATTACAGATATCATTCTACTCTAATGAGAGCAGAACAAGAAAACATGATGACATAATGTCAAAGTGGGCTCATGTTAATTACAATGGATATTATTGGGCCCCATTATCGGATCGAGGTTCTTGACATCAAAAGATTTTGTTTCTTTCTGATCTGAATGGTTATAAAGAAGATATCTAGCATCAGAGGGACAAACATCTTCCAATCCCAACTCATTCCAAAATTAACCTTTCGATTACCATATATAAACATTTTTAGCACGAGATGAAGTACTTCAAGCCATCAGTCATCAAATAATATTAGTGGGGGGTTCCCTATTAACCGACCTTCAAAATGAGCAAAACTTTCCTTCGACTAACGAGGAAGGAAATAAAATGCTAGGGAGGTGTTTCTCATCAAAAACAACCTAATTGATTCAAGGACCGTCTCTCTAATTCACGAACAAACTGATTGGTATTCAAATACTATATCTAACAAAGTCCTCTTCAAAATAATAAGGATTTGGGTATTCGAACAACAAAGGTTGGTTATTACAGTTTCATTCAAATGACAATCCTCCCAATACTTCAACAGAATTTTGGATTTAGGAGAAGCAAAGGTTCCTTTTAAACATGGAGGCATAAAAGGGGATCTTAAACAATCAGAAATTTTAACCCTCAAATACAACAAAAGGTTTCTATTCTTAAGTAAATCTTACCTTAAGTAATTCTTAAGTAAATCTTACCTTAATCAAGGTACTAAAAGTATAAGTGGTTATTTGAGATCCATTTGCTTTTCCTTGAAGAAACAAAAAAGTAATCTTCCCCCACAAGAAAAAATAATAAAATAAAGCTCTCATCCTAACCAACTCAATGAAAAAGTTTCAACAATAAATTAATGAATTAGTTGAAGTACCATCTCCCAAAGTAACAATAAGGTAGCAACCTTTCCCAAAATAGCAATTCCTCTTCAATGTGGTTGTTTACTTGGTCCAAAAGGTAAAATGCCAACTGTCTTCTTGAACGCTGCCTTGAGATGAAGAGAGGATCCACTTTAATCTTTTGACCAAGTGAAGGGACTACTTTGTTTTCATAAAAGCGTTCCCTTTTAAAAAAAGGCATATTATGCCCATTCAAAGTGGACCACCCAGTTATGTGTCGAGCCAAGAATATTAAAGTAGCCACATTTTATTGTAGACATTGGATGCTATTTATGGAAAATCCTCAATGCACTCTGTTCTATTTGTGGTGTCAGCTGCATTTCATTTTCCTTCCCTGCTGTAATGATCATAAATTGAGGCCAGAAATGAGAGTGGCCTCATCACCCAGCCAAAATGGTGAGCATTTGAATACTTTGTGAGGAGAGTATAGCTAGGGCGCTTGCTTTCATGGAGGGAGGCTTGCCTTGTATGCCTTAGTTTATTTACTGGAGGAGTTCTACTTCTGAGGAGGGCGCATTGCCAGATTGGGGCGCATCAGCTGTAGAGAGACTTCTAGCCATCAGATTGCAGTGAGATCAGTTGCAGAGGGTTGCCATTCAGCATAGCTTCATTGTTGTGGAGGGGTTTCCAGATCTGAGCTCACAGTTGGCAGTTGGAGCAGATTCAGTGGTTCTGGCAGTTTGCATGATGGGTGCACCATTCTGGAGCGCATTTGTTGGATTTGGGCTTGTATATCAGCTCAGTTGGAGTTGCTATTGTATCAGGTTCTATCTTGTATTGTGTTTACTGTAACCCTTCTTCTGCTTTCTTCATATATACACACATATCTCAAACTGGTTTTCCTCGGGGGGGTTTGTCCAGGGTCATGTTGACCAAAAATACCTGTGTCTACAAATGCATGATATTAGTTCTTAGATCTGTTCACATTCAGCAGTAAACGATGTATTAGGTGTTTTATGTTTATTTGAGTTGCATGTACTAATTTTCTGTAACAAAAACGACATGCTAGAGCACCCAAATTGAGAACATAACCATAACAAATCAGCTTGAAAGTTTTGGACTGTTGGTTGTTATAAAACACCAGAAAACTAATTAATCTACAGCTGAAACTTAGAGCCTTTCTCTGGTCAAAGACAGACCAAGAAGGCAAGTTGATAGGACCTAGAATTTTCACATGGTATCAGAGCTTCGGTGGCTGATTTTTTGGACAGTTGGGACATCATATTGAGTGGCTGTCAAATACTTCTTTCTGGCAGAATTTGAGGACAGCCATTGACTCATTCAGTGGTTGTTAGAGGGCAGAATTTTTCAGAGGGTTGTTGGGCAGTTTGGACACTTGGAGATCAGTCTCTTTTCACACCTACGCAGTAGGAGTGAGACTAATTTTTGTGACCTCTTTTCACACCCATTTTGTTGGGAGTGAGGTCAGATTGCATTGTCTCTTTTCACACCTGTATTGACAGGAGTGAGATAGTGTTTTCCTTGGCAGTGTGAGCATCAGTTGGGGATTGCAGATTGGCAGAGATGTCAGCATCTCAGATGCGAGTTGAGGACAGGCTAGCTGGGACTAGCAATTGGTTGTCTTGGAAGGCGAGGATGATCTTCGTCTTTGAGGACCTCGAGCTATGGGATATAGTCGAGGCAGTTTTTCCCCCCATTCCTGTAACTACTCCCGTCTTGGTGGCAGAGTTCAGGAAAAGGAACAACAAGGCGAAGAGGACTATTTGTGACGCAGTCCGAGATCACATTATACCCCATTTGACTGGGAAGGCTCATGCATATGAGATGTGGGCAACTTTATTCAAGCTATAAGATAGCTCTAATGAGAACCGGAAGATGGTTCTTCATGACCAACTCAGGGGCATTCGCATGCTCAAGGATGAGTCGGTAACTTCAGTCCTTGGTAGATACATCAGATCAGAGACGAGCTTGGAGCCGTCGACGAGGTTGTTGAACCTAACTCTTTGGTGAGGCAAGCTTTGAATAGATTCACCAAACCGTGGGGTCCATTTGTACGTGGCATAGTTGCCAGAGAGGTCATGCCTACATGGGAGAGGATGTGGGATGACTTCGTCCAGGAGGAGATCAGATTAGCATCAAAGGCTTCTGGACAGAGGCAGCAGCAGAAGCAACAGATTGGTCAGGGTGAGGTGGATCTTGCTCTTTGGTCAAAGGGCAAGAAGAAGGCCAGTCGAGGTGGTCGGCAAGGTCCCAAGTCTGGGGGCCAGCCACAGAGGAGTGGAGGAGCAGAGAGCAGCAGTGGTCAGGGCAGTGGTCAGGGTAGAGATATGAGCAAAGTGAAGTGCTTTGTTTGTAAGAAGTTCGGGCACTATGCTG
>ML776574.1:791971-804202 GCA_009831015.1 Picea engelmannii
TCCTCAAGAGTGAGTGCTTGCTTTTCTTCTAGGTCTCCTTCACTCAAGTGACGAGTGCTTTCTTCAACCTGTCTGTTGTACTAAGACAATACGCTATCTTGACAGAAGGTTAGGTTAGAGGATAAGCTCTATGATCAACTTTTGATTCTTCTAATAATTTGATCATAGCTTCAACATGCAACACTGATCAAGATAATTTCATAACAAATAGATGCATATTAGAATAATCACAACTAGGTTGCATCATTCCTCTGAATGTGTTGGATCTTGAGATCCTTCTGGATCTATGGCAAGAGATCCCTTTTCCTGCAAATACTCTTTAGGGTTTAACCATTAAACATATGTGAGTACATACCTTGGATAGCATTTGCAGGTAGTGGCTCCATCTGGTAGCAGCAGTAATCATTACCAAAAACTTCAAGGGTGATTGCAACTGGTTCTACGGCTGCAACTGCAACTAGTGCTGCAACTGCAACTGGTTCTGAGACTGCAACTGCAACTGCAACTTAGGGTTTTATGAGGAAACCCTAATTTTTCAAACTTCGAATTTTGAAATTCTGATCCAGGGGATAGATGCGCTGAGCTGAGGCGAGTTAGCTGGTGCAGTCGAAATTTCGAAAATCCAACTTTTACACCTTCAAATCTGATCTGCGGCTTTCTGGACTGGTGCTTCTGGTTTTCTGGTACTTTTGGTACTCTGGTACTTCTGGTACTTTTGGTACTCCAGTTTTCTGGTTTTCTGGTACTTTGTGAATCTAGGGTTTCACTTTCCGGGAGATCTAGCCACTGAAAAGGTGCGCTCTAAGTGCCAAAATGATCCTTGGCGGAGGGCACAACTTTCTAGGTGGTTTCAGGGTTGAAAAGTTGCAACAATAAAAAGCCCTAATTTTAATGTCTGGTAACAGTGACGTTTTTCCTCTTGCGAAATATGCTTCCTTCAGGTTGGCTCTGTTACCATGTTAATGTTTATGCCATTATTATAGTTCTTTGCATTTCAATAGATAAGAGCAACATAAGAACAAGATCACTGAGAAATACACATTCACAAGATACACAGCATTTATCCTGGGAAACCCTCTAGGGGAAGAAAACCCAGCAAAAACTTCCTTATCTTAAATTGCTAATACAATGTTCAAGAGATAACTCAAACCAATACAGATAGTCCTCTCCAAGAAATGCGCCACTCTTTTTCTCCTCTCTCCAACTGGTAATTGCAGCTTGCCTCTTAAAAATGAGCAAGTGTGTTGTGTTCAAAGGAGGCGCTAGCCTCCTGTATTTATACAAGTTCTGGCACGTGTGAAGTGTCTCTTCACTGGCAAGGACGACTTCTCAATCTGGGTGGGTAAACCCACCTTTATTATATTTCTGGGTCTCTTAATTAACTGATGGGGCCGACTTCTTATTCTGCCTATTATAATTGTCTGTTGACCAATCCGCAAAAGGGGATTTGGTCCTAATGCAATTACCGACATGATTAATCCACAATGGGGATTAATCCTATGAATAAAATAACAATAATGATAAGAATACTCTTCGCAGTTACATTATTTCAACACTTAGCACTTGTGACGAGTATCAGGGATACTGAGCCACGGACTTTTGCACAGGCAGTGGACCATCAGGTCTGGAGAGAGGCCATGGTCGAGGAGTATGACTCCATTGTGCGCAATGATGTCTAGGATGTGGTTTCGAGGCCAGTGGGGAAGTTAGTTGTGACTTCCAAGTGGTTGTACAAGACCATGATTGCTGCAGATGGCAGCGTGGAGAAACACAAGGCCCGTTTTGTGGCACGAGGCTTTTCACAGATTGAGGGAGTCGACTATGATGAGACTTTCGCACCAGTTGCGAGATACACTTCTATCAGGACTATCATTGCCATAGCAGCAGAGATGTGTTGGCGCATTCATCAGATGGATGTGAAAACTGCATTTCTGAATGGCTTTATTGAGGAGGAGGTGTACATAGAGCAGCCATAGGGTTTTGAGGTGAGTGACAGGAAGACTCACGTGTGCCTTCTGAGAAAGGCACTATATGGACTGAAGCAAGCTCCCCAAGCTTGGTATTCACGGATTGATACTTATTTGCTTCAGATGGGCTTCGAGAAGAGCAATGTTGATCGTAACTTCTATTTCATCATTAGGGGTGAGGACACGCTCATTCTCATTTTGTATGTGGATGATCTATTCATTACTGGAGCCGAGGATCTCATAGCTGAGTGCAAGCTGGGATTTGCATCAGAGTTTGAAATGAGTGATATCGGATTGATGCACTACTTTCTGAGTATGGAGGTATGGCAGGAGGAGGGTCACATATTTCTCGGGCAGGGGAAGTATGGAGCAGATATTTTGAGCAGATTTCAGATGGAGGACTGCAGACCCATGTCTACACCTATGATCACCAACTGGAAGAAGCTTAGTGCTTCAAATAGCCAGTTGGTGGATGCCACAGTATACAGGCAGTTGATCGGTTCACTTATGTATCTGGTTAACACCAGACCAGATATATGTTTTGTCGTGAACACACTCAGCCAGTACATGGTTGAGTCGAGGAGTGTTCACATGGTTGGGACAAAACACGCCTTGAGATATGTTGCTGGGATAGTGGACTTTGGCCTAGACTATGCCAGGGGATATGGAGTTAGTTTGGTTGGCTACACAGATTCAGACTGGGCAGGATGCGCTACTAACAGGAAAAGTACCTCAGGGTGATGCTTCAGTTTGGGGTCAAGTCTTGTTTCCTGGTTCAGCCGGAAGCAGAAGTCAGTTGCTTTGAGTTCGGCCGAGGCAGAGTATATGGCGGCCAGTCAGGCCAGTTGTGAGGCCATTTGGCTTCGCAAGATGTTGGTTGGTTTATTCGGTCAGGAGATGTCTCCGACTGTCATTCACTGTGATAATCAGAGTTGCATAAAACTCTCTAAGAATCCAGTGTTTCATGACCAGTCGAAACATATTGAGATTAGGTACCACTTCATTCGTGACTGGGTTCAAAGAGGGGCAGTTCAGTTGCAGTATATATCTACAGATGATCAGGTAGCAGATACTCTTACCAAGGCCTTGCCACGGGGCAAGCATGTCTTCTTCAGAGACAAGATGGGCTTGGTGAGGAACACCTTCCTCGGTAAGAGGGAGTGTTGAGATTTGTACCTTGGGAGGTGTTCTCCATGTGCTTTTGACCTCCTTAGCACATGAGGGAAGGACATGACACTTTGTACCTTGTACTTTTGTCTATTTTCCTTTGACTTTGGTTAAAGTGAAATTTGGTCACTTTTGGCATAAAGTGATTATTAATTCACAAAGGGGTTAATTTGGAGACATAAGTGGACTTAGGAAACTTAACCCAAAGTGGGTTTATGATTTAGGGATGAATGAGGAGATCTCAACCATTGATTAGATGGGAGATGAGATGCTCTCCACCATTCGTTTCCTAGGTTTCCTAATGCATGTCTAAGAGGGGCGCAAAGGGAGAAGGAGGGCACATTCTTCATTGCTTGGTTTGCTCATTGTGAGAGGAGTACTTCTTGGATGGAGATGAGGTCAGTTTTGTGAGGAGAGTATAGCTAGGGTGCTTGCTTTCATGGAGGGAGGCTTGCCTTGTATGCCTTAGTTTATTTACTGGAGGAGTTCTACTTCTGAGGAGGGCACATTGCCAGATTGGGGCGCATCAGCTGTAGAGAGACTTCTAGCCATCAAATTGCAGTGAGATCAGTTGCAGAGGGTTGCCATTCAGCATAGCTTCATTGTTGTGGAGGGGTTTCCAGATCTGAGCTCACAGTTGGCAGTTGGAGAAGATTCAGTGGTTCTGGCAGTTTGCATGAGGGGCACACCATTCTGGGGCGCATTTGTTGGATTTGTGTTTGTATATCAGCTCAATTGGAGATGCTATTGTATCAGGTTCTATCTTGTATTGTGTTTATTGTAACCCTTCTTCTGTTTTCTTCATATATACACACATATCTCAAACTGGTTTTCCCCGGGGGGGTTTTGTCCAGGGTCATGTTGACCAAAAATACCTGTGTCTACAAATGCATGATATTAGTTCTTAGATCTGTTCATATTCAGCAGTAAACGATGTATTAGGTGTGTTATGTTTATTTTAGTTGCATGTACTAATTTTCTGTGACAAAAACGACATGCTAGAGCACCCAAATTGAGAACATAACCATAACAAATCAGTTTGAAAGTTTTGGACTGTTGGCTGTTATAAAACACCAAAAAACTAATTAATCTACAGCTGAAACTTAGAGCGTTTCTCTGGTCAAAGACAGACCAAGAAGGCAAGTTGATACGACCTGGAATTTTCACAATGGGCCCTCTAGCTAAAAGCCAGATATCAAAATGATAGACATACATGAATGAATGAATAGAGGCCCTTGTCTTTCCTTTATACTTCCTGCTCACCTTGTCCCTCCAAAGTGACTTTCATTTTATTAA
Source organism: Picea engelmannii (assembly GCA_009831015.1). Classification (NCBI taxonomy): domain Eukaryota; kingdom Viridiplantae; phylum Streptophyta; class Pinopsida; order Pinales; family Pinaceae; genus Picea; species Picea engelmannii. The sequence goes on from ML776574.1 coordinate 796,402, forward strand.
TATTTAATTAATTAATTAAATCACTTTGATTAATTAATTAAGCTTTTTACTTCTGAAAAGCACCTTATCTCTCCTTGTGGCTTCCCTGGCCACTGAAAGTCACTTCTCACCATCCCCTCCTGTAGTGTTGCTCCTCCCGATTCCAATGAGCTATTACACTGAGAGGTTCCTCTAAGCAATGTGCCCAAACTGACCTCTTCAATGAATTTAATTAACTTATAGCTCAAAATACTCAAAATCATGGAAATCGTCAGAATGCAACGGAACCAAAGCCAACCTGTGCGGAATGGATCATAATGAAGAAATGGGTTGAGCGATGCAAGCCGAACCCCAAAATGCCTCTCAATAATCCATGTACTCGCTATAATCTCCAACTGGCTACACTGGTCATCATAGCACAGTGTAATATAATGATGTCCCAAAGTGGGGACATTACAGAATCGAGAGCTCGGAAGTCGGGAGAGTCAAGGTTGACTCACATCCAAATGCCCGACACGCGAAATCATGATTTGATCGCAGTCGTCGATCAAAGGGAGAGTCTGGATGCAAACTAAGTTCACGAATTCACGAAAGTCCTGATGTGAAAAGGAGAGATCTGGATCGTCAATTGAGGAATGTTGTGGGTCGTTGATAAGGCACGACGAAGTTCGTGAACTCGCGAAACGCGAAGTCCCAAAGTGCTTGGCCCCTAGTCACAGCTAGCGGTCACATCAGCGGAAGAGAAGGGAAGGAGCTAGCATTGCTAGTCTCCACCTCGGAGTTTCGCGAGTTGGGAAAATCGAGGTGACTCGCAGTCGATCACCCGAAACGCGAAATCGTGAAACAACTTTTTGTTAGGCGTATGGTCACAACCAGTGGTCGTGTGGAGAGGAACTTAGTGCCTCTGCGGATTTAATCCAACAGTGTTGATTAATTCGGCTATCTAATCGAAGGGTTACTGTTTCACTTCACGAATTATTGATCAGTTACGATTCAGTTAGCGGAACTGAATCATTGTTCTTGGGCGATTGGTGATTCAGTTTCTTGGGCATTTTCTTGGAGATTCGTGGTGTAACCGAATTGTGTGATTGCATAAAAGAGAGATTCCTTGACTGAGTGAGGTTGGTTGTTTTCTCTGAAAAATGAGTTGAACTATAAGAAATGAAAATCACAGTTTGCACAGAATGTGAAGAAATTCGGAGACAAAGAACAGAAGTGAGACAGAACAAAAAGGGGGAAGAGAGAAGAATGTACAAGAACCGAAGAGAATGAGAGGAACAGAGAAAGAGCAGATGGAAAGAGATAGCAAGTCGAGCCAAGTATGAGCAGAAGAGAAGCGGTGTAAAGCAGAGCAAAATTGAAGAACAGAGAAGAAATGGTAAGCATTGACATATCTGTATTGTTGTAAGCTATCCTTCAAGCAAGTTTTTATATTCAGGGTGGTAGGGAGGTGCTAGGGAGGACTGTTGTCCTCAGAGGTTCAAGTGGGTGCTTGAACACTGGAAGTTGTAGCTTCCATCTGATTGCAGCCAGAAAAACCAAGGTGGTAGGGTGGTGCAAAGGAGAACTATTGTTCTCTGTTATACAGGTTGGTGCCTATTTGACTGGAAGTTGGTGCTTCCATCCAGTTGGTGCTGGAACACTCAGGGAGTAGGTGCTTCCTTCTAGTGGGTGCTAGAGAAACCAGAGAGTTGGAGCTCTTTGCAAGTTGCAGCTTGTAAAACAGAGGTGGTAGCCTCACATTGAGTTGGTGCTCAAAGATAGATGATGTACAGAACATAGAAAGACTGCCTATCATTCGAAAAAGAAGAGGTTTTCTCCCTCTATGGGTTTCCTCATGAATATCTATCTCTGTGTATATCATATGTGTGATTGATGTTTATTATTTATGTTGTTCATGTCTTGCATAATTTTGATGATCACTTGGAGAAGATTAAAAATACTTTAATAGGCATAAAAAAAATTAAGCACAGTAACAACTGATTCACCCACCCCTCTCAGTTGTCTTAGTAATTTCAACAATTGGTATCAGAGGGAGTTCTTTTTATTTAAAGGTAGATGTAAGCTTAAACATGACAAGTCATGAAGGGACTTCAGCCAATAAGCCTCCTATGTTTGATGGAACAATTTTTGTCTTCTGGAAAGTTAGAATGAGAACATACTTAATGGCCTTAGGTGTTGATGTTTGGGATGTAGTAGAGACTGGATATATAAAGCCTGTTGTGCTAACTTCCAAAGATGATGAGTTAGAATTTAGCTTCAATGTAAAGGCAATGAATGCTATCTTGAGTGGACTTGACGAAGTTGAGTTTGTAAAGGTGATGCATCTTGAATCTGCAAAAGCAATGTGGGATAAACTTATTAGCAATTATGAAGGAAATGAGAAAGTAAAAGATGCCAAACTTCAAACATATAGATTGAAATTTGAACAACTAAAGATGAATGAGGATGAAACAGTTAGTAAGTATTTTTTAAGAGTTGAAGAGCTTGTGAATGTCATGAAGGGTCTTGGTGAGAAGATTGAAGATGCATTTTTAGTTCAGAAGATTTTAAGATCTCTGCTTGATAGATTTAATCCAAAAGTCTCTACAATAGAAGAACTAAATGATCTTAAAACTCTGTCTATAAATCAACTCCTAGGAACTCTAACTATCTGTGAAATAAGGATTAGCAAAGATAAGTCCATCACTAGAGAAGCATCTTTTAAAGCAGACAAGAATATTGATTCAGAATTTGATGATATTGAGGCAAAATTTGTGAGAAGATTAAAGAAAGGATCAGGCAAATACCAAGGCAAGTTGCCCTTCAAATGTTTTAACTATGGAAAAATAGGTCACTTTGCATCTAAGTGTCCGCACAAGAAAAAGGACCAGAACTCTGAAGGTGAAGAGAAGTATACATCCAAGAGATTTGGTAAAAAGAAAAGTTTATGTGTAAACAAATGATGACTCTTCAGGAGACACAAATAGTGACTCTTCTTGTGAAGATAAGGTTAATGATTTTATGCTTATGGCCAAAGAGGATTATGATAATAAAAACACAGGAAGTGATGTTAATGATGAAGAAGTTGTGGTTGATATGGAAGGTGAACTAATCAGTGCTTTAGAAGAGATTGACAGACTCAGATTTAAGAAGAGAAAACAAAAAAGGTTGTTGATGCAGTTTGAAAAGAATGGTAAAAAACCTAATGAAGACTTTGCCCTGCTAAAAGTGGAGTTAGAAGAGGCAAAGAAAATAGAGGACACTTTGAAACAGCAGTTATCAGAGAAGAAAGCAAGATGTGAATCCTTGGAAGAAGAAGTAGTAAAAACCAGAAAAGAGATGGAGAAGTTTAAGGCATTGTATCATCAAAATCTTTCAAGCATTAAAGCCTCAGCAGAACTAAATGATATTCTGAGCAAACAGAGATCTCCTTTGTTGAAGACTGGTTTAGGTTATGTAAGTGGTTCAAACAGCAAACATGATCAAGTTCCAAGTCAGCAGACAATCAAACCATGTGAGTACGCCGCAAAAAACTAATAAAGATAAGATGATCCCTGATCAAAAACAAAGATATCAGAAGATGGAGCAACAAAGGCCAAGAAGAAGGCCATTCTTCAGGTACCAAAATCTCTTCCTTGGTTACTGTTTTTATTGCTCTAATTTTGGTCATAAGAGTGCAAATTGTCAAATTAAGTTTAGAGACATGCAACTAAGGAAGTCAAGAAATAAACAATCTTCGCAACATAGAACTCAACAGCCAATGAGTAGACAACGTTGCACCAATCACTTTGACCTATTGAACGATGAGCTCGAATGCTATAACTGTCATAACTTCGGCCACAAAGTTGCAAACTGCCATCTGAAGAATTACAAAGCAGATCCAAGGATAAAACCCTTAGACAGAAATGTCAGCACATGGAAGAAGAAAGAAGATGACAAGTGTGGATTAGTGTTGTCAGTCCAAAGACAAAAGAACCCCTGGTATATTGACAGTGGGTGTTCCAAACATATGACTAGAGACAAAAGTAAGTTTCTGTCTCTAAGTGAAAACAAGTCAGGGAATGTAACTTTTGGAAATGATGCACCAGGCAAAATCAAAGGTAAAGGAATGGTAAGTCTAAGTAATGGCAAAGGGAAAGCTCAAGATGTGTTGTTGGTAGATGGTCTGAAACATAATCTGCTTAGTATCAGTCAAGTTTGTGACAGAGGATGTGAAGTTGTTTTCACTTCTAAAGGTTGTAAAATACAATCTGTGAACTCAGGACAGTTGATTGCAAAAGGCACAAGAACAGAAAACAATGTTTGTGTTTTAAAATAAGAAAAAGAAGAATGTCACTTAAGCAAGTATGATGAAAGTTGGCTATGGCATAGGAGACTTAGACACCTAAATTATCATCATATAATCAAGCTTATAAATAGTGGGGCAGTAAAAGATCTTCCAAAGATATCAAAGCCATATGATTCTGTTTGTAAACCTTGCCAAATAGGAAAGCTTACTCGGACACAGTTTAAATCTAAGACCTTTCCTTCAACAGAAAAAACTCTTCAATTAGTGCATATGGATTTATGTGGACCATCAAGGAAGGAAGGAACAGGAAAAGAAAACTATTTCATGTTGATTATTAATGATTATTCTAGACTAACATGGGTTTCCTTTCTGAAGGAAAAATCTGAAGCATTCGAAAAATTCAAAGTGTTTAAGGCTCTGACTGAAAATCAAACAGGAAAAAAATTGAAGGCGGTCAGGTCTGATAGAGGAGGAGAGTTTAGTTCATGGAACTTCAAATATTTTGTGATAAACATGGGATCAAAAGAGAGTATACTATTCCAAGGACTCCACAGCAAAATGGAGTAGTTGAGAGGCAGAATAGATTAGTTCAGCAGATGGCAAGATCAATGATGAATGAAAGGAACATTGCTCAGACATATTGGGTAGAAGCAATTCATACAACTGTACATATTCTTAACAAAGCTCATCTCAGGCCACACAGTGACAAGACTCCTTATGAACTATGGTTTGGAAGACCTGCTTCAATCAAACATTTTAAAGTCTTTGGGAGTAAGTGTTATATCAAGAATAATGATGAAAATCTTGGCAAATATGATGACAGGGTTGATGAAGGTATCTTCTTAGGGTATGCTACAAGCAGTAAAGGATACAGATGCTATAATAAGAGGCTGCATAATTTGGTTGATTATATTGACATAAAAGTTGATGAAGAAATACCGGTTCGAGATGTAAGCAATGTTGAATCAACCACAGAAGATATAGTTGAAGTTGAAGATGAACAAGTCCAAGAATCAGAAAGAAAAGACTCTGAGTCGGAGGAAAATACAAATACACAGGCAAACTCAAATAAGCAGACAGAAACAAAACCACCTCTCAGAATTGTTAGAAAGAATCATCCTGAAAATCAAATAATTGAAAATATGAATAAAGGAGTTTAGACAAGAAGGAAATTGATTAAAGACTCAAAACAATCTCAGATTATTTTTCTATCTATGATTGAACCTAAAAATTTTGATGAAGCCAGCAAGCATGACGATTGGATTAGAGCTATGAATGAAGAGTTTGATTAGATTGAGAAGAACAACACTTGGGAGCTTGTTCCTAGACCTAAAGGTAAGAATGTAATAGGTTCCAAATGGGTGTTCAAGAATAAAATGAATGAAAAAGGATAAATTGTTAGGAATAAAGCCATATTGGTCTGTAAAGGGTATGCCCAAGTTGAAGGACAAGATTTTGATGAAACCTTTGCACCAATGGCAAGATTGGAAGCCATCGGAATGTTTCTTTCCTATTCATGTCATAAGAACTTTAAAGTATATCAGATGGATGTTAAGTCAGCATTTCTTAATGAAGATCTAAAGGAAGAAGTATATATGGAGCAACCTGAAGGATTTTCACTGACAGATAATCCCGACTATGTCTGCAAGCTGAAAAAGGCTTTATGTGGACTGAAACAGGCACCACGAACCAAATGATAAATGGTTAAGAAGACCTCCTCAGAATGATCAACGACCACCTAATCCTTTTGAAACCACCAACTTAGTGGATCATCACACTATGCCTTATTGTAGACCTTGTGGTGAGTTTCATGAGGAGTCTACTTGCCTTGTCTTCCTTGAAGAGTGCAATAATGAATATGAAGACCAAGGAAATGAACAAGTAAACATGTGTAATAACAAGTATTATGGTGGTCACAATGGTTATTTGGATGTTACTGATTATGGGAGCTATGGTAACTTTATGAGTGGAGTTGTTGATAAAGCTACAGAAAAGTATGGGCCCAAGCCCACCCCTCATCAAGTTGCAGAAATAGCTCGTTTTAGAGGCATTACATACCATAGGAAGGAAAACAAAAGTCAAGAAAAAGGTCAAGCCAGTCCTCCTAAGGTATCTCCTCCTAAGTCTAAGGTGCCAGTTAATGCAGATTTGAATATAGACTTAGGTGGATGGTTGAATAGTGTGAAAATGTTGGTGCCAGTATTAGAGCTCATTAAGATTCCTTCACAAAAGGAAAAGTTGCTTAAAGCCATTGATGAGCCACTCGTGAGTCTTGTTGAAAAACAAGTAGCCTCGACCTACCAGGATGCACCAGTAATTTTACAGAATTGGGATAGGAAGAATGAGAAGAATTTACCTTTCTACCTTTCCTTACTTGTAAACGATAAAGTTTTACGCAATTGCATGCTTGATTCAAGAGCTACTTCAAATGTTATTACTAAGAAGGTGATGGAACAGTTAAACTTAAGAATATCAAGACCTTACCATAACATTTGTGCCTTGGACAGTCAAACTATAGAAGTGCATGGATTGATTAAAGGTTTGCAAGTTTACTTAGCAGCTTTTTTGGACATTATGATTGAAATGGATATTGTTGTGATTATGTGTCAGATGTATGGGGAATGTTATTAAACAGAAAAACAGCTGCAGACTTGGGTGGTAGTCTACAAATGGACTTATCTTATGCTACTATCCCTACCCCTGATGGGGGTACTTTTAAATTGAATAGGGAAGCGTATAGGAAGTATCATATTAAGGATCCCAAGAAGCCCCAAAATGAATTAAACTGGACTGATGAAGGTCTTGGTAACTATGCCATCTTGTCTAACTCCATTGTGCCTTTACAAGAAACAGTTAAAGATTGTGAATTAGACAAGGTTTGGTACATGAACTTTGATGGTGCCTTTTCTAGAGCAGGAAAGGGTGTCGGAATTGTGCTTCAATCTCCAAGTGGTGAAATCTTGAAGTTTTCTTTTAGAATGGAGTTTGATGCAACTAATAATGTGGTTGAGTATGAGGCTTTAATCCTTGGTTTAGAGATTTGCAAAGATAAAGGAATCAAGTGTCTAAATATCAAAGGTGATTCAGACTTGGTAATACAACAGTTAAAGAATAAGTTTGCTTGCAAGTCTGAAAAATTAAAAGGGTATAGGAATGCAATTTGGAACCTTATAGAGGACTTAGATGCTATAGACTTGATTGCAATTCCTAGAGAACAGAATGCGAAAGCCGATGAACTTGCAATCAGGGTTACCGGAAGCTTCCCCCCCCCTCGCTTCGAAGCCCCGAAGCTCGATCCGGGCGGGTGCGTCCTGGAAGCGCCCTCTGAAGCGCGACTCAATTTTTGGAAGCGCGCTTCAGGGCTCTTAAGCACGATTCCTGCCATTTCTGAAGCGTCCCCCTCCGAAGTGCGCTTCAGAAATTTGGAAGCGCGCTCCCAAATTTCTGGAGCGCGCTTCAGAGGGCGCTTCACAGGCGCTTCCAAGGAAGGCCCACACGCTTCCAAGGGGGAATGAGGTGTTTGGGTGTGCAGGTGAGGGTTATTTGTCCTAA
>ML776574.1:819166-834588 GCA_009831015.1 Picea engelmannii
CCCCCCTCTTTCTCTCACTTTCTAAAACTATTGTAAGCAGCCCAAGAGAGTCTCTTGGGCTTGCACTTTTTTTTTCTTTCAAATTTTAAAATATGTAAATTAATTTTAATTGTTTGCCCACACCTTGCATTGTGTTTGGCTCTGTCATTCTTGCAAAATCATGTTGGCTAGGATTCGAAATTTTTTATGATTTTTGCTTTAATTAGTCCACCTTTGCCACAAAATCGAAAGGCTTTGTCCTCCACCTTGTGCCAAAGTAGTGCGGTTAATGTGTTTAAGTTATTTAATTTAATTAATCTTTGATTACCCACACCTTGCATGTGAGTGGCTATGCCATCCTGCAAAATCGTGTTGGCTTGTGCTTAAAATTTCACTTGTTAGGACTAAATAAAATTTACCCCACCTTTGCCCTGTACTCCCTCCCCTTGCCACTTTGTGGATCTTGGGTAATAAGAAAGGGCAAAGGATTGAGTGAATAGTTTAACTAGGCACTCATTTCTGTTATTGTTTGGCCACTAAAATAATGTGACTTGCATAGGCTAGAAGGGGTTGAAGTCGGGGATGGTTTCACGGCACTAAGTGTCCTCCTTCTTGAGCACCCAAACACTTTGGACTTGACCTGTGGAGCTAGGGGAGAACCTTGTTGTTCTTCTTATTGAGCACCCGGCATTTCCTCTTGGCTAAGGGATAAGGACTTGGGATAGTCATATAGCTTAGGCTTGCAACTCCTCGCATCTAAACCACTAAGTTAAAAAGAAACTTAAAATTAACTAAAAGCAAACTAAAACGCTTGCAATTTTTATTTCAACAATTCATTTTCAAGAATTTTCTTTCCATTTATTTTCTGCAAGTCATTCACATTATTCTTTATTTATTATTCAAGCATTCTTTAATTCTTTGGGAAGTAATTGTTTATATGTAAAGTTATTTTGTGAATCATTGTGTGGATAAATTTATTCTTTTATTTCAAGTTGTAAAGATACATTTTTTGTGAATATGTGTTCAATAAGTGGAATTTAATAATCTGTAGGCATTGGTCTAATTGTTTGTAAAATAAAGGTTTGTTTTTTATTAAAAGATTGCATATTGAATTGATTGATTGTCATTGGGTTGGGTAACACTAATCAAAAATTTAATTAACTCCTAGAAATTTAATAAACCTTCACATAGTTTAATAGGGTCTACCCCCCTTGGCTTCCCTAGGAGTGAGCCTAGACGGAAGGAGTCCAAATTGAAGTGACTGTGGGTCTGGATTCAGGTTTGTTCCTCCAAGGACACACCAAGTGGATTGGAGACTTCTCCGCGTTTGTAGGTGTGTATTAGGGCAGAAACATCTTTGGCGTCGCTGCCGGAGATAAGTCTCTTATCCTTGGTTGATTGACAAAATTTAATTAATTCTTTAAAAAACTAAGTAACAAACTTGTCCCTTAAATTTTATCGTAACTTGGGTTTTGCTATTAGACATTGCTTAATCCTCAAGTGGCGACTCCACTTAATCATTCCTTGAGGTATCCTACCAGGAGCAACCCGCAAGGGTTGGTTGATTCTCTTCCTGAACCTGAAAGAGTGTATAGGAGGAGAATAAATAGACTAGCTCCTCATAGGCTCTTTGAAAGTCTTGGAGAAGAAGCAATCTCTGATATACATCTCTTGTTTGTACATAATAATCCTACAACAACTATGGGTGATCCATTGAGGCCATGTAATTTTGCTAATATTCAAGGTTATCCTCATCCTATTCCTAACAAAGCTATTGAGAATTGCCTTCTCTTCAAGGAAACAATGTTGTTAGTGCCAAGACTCACATCTTGAATTTCAACATGTGCGTCCTAAAATGGTGTAATGGTCACAATTATGAAGATGTGAAGATGACTTTTTTTGTGTATTCTTTGGAAGGAGATGCAATAGAATGGTTCTCGGAACAGGATCCTAACAAATTCAGCACTTTAGCAGAAATCGCAAAATCCTTCAATGAAAGATGGGGTGTTATGAACATAAAATATATAATAATAAATATAAATACATTATAATAGTTAATGAATAATTAATGAAGAAACACCTTCCCAATGAAAGGTCACGTCTCTTCATGGAAGGGCACCCCTATGTGGGTATATAAGGCCCTCATTCTTATTGTATCTCATTATCTCATATTCATATACATTATTATTTAATATATTATCCTATATAGATTATAACATGTTGTCCTACCTACATTGCGTATTTACCTAGTGAACTGGCTTGGTTCACCACAGTGGTATCAGAGCTTCATCTCGATCCAAATTTGGCCACAAAATAGAGTTTATCTAAAATCAAGTCTTTGACCTCATATAAGCCATTGGTCATTTATAAATCAAATATTCTACACATTTCAGCGAAAGTAAAAAAGTCATTCTACACAAAATCAAAAAAAAAAAGAGGAGAAGAAAAAAACAAAAGAAAAGAAAAAAAAAAAAGGTTTTCTTAAGGTGCACATGAAAAAGTATAAGTGCACATCGAGAAGTTTGAAGGAAATATTTCAGATTTGGCATTAGTTAAGTTAATTGTCATTTAAAAAGTGAGAAAAAGTTTCAAAGAAGAGGAAAAGTGAATATTTTATTTTACCTTTGGAGATTTAACATCCCATGGTTTTGGAAAACCATTGGCCGATGGTATTCCATGTTGATGATTACAGCTGCGTGAGACATCCTCCAGGACACAGACCTGAGAGAGAGCCCCTGAGTTGGGTGTGTGGTTCCTACAGAACTGGAACGTTGTGTTGCACTCCTCCTTACAAAGAGTTGAGATGATACTCCAGATGATTCTCCTGTGTAACGCAGTGAGAAAGAAGATCTGTTGAGTTGGATGTGCATGTGGTTGAGCACAGGTGAACGTGTAAAAACCCATGAGTTGAGTGCATTGTTCTGAGACAGAGATGAAACAATGTATTAGTCTCCTCTGAGCAGAGAGTTGAGATGATGAACTCTAGATGACTCTCTTGTGTAATGCAGTGAGAAAGAAGATTTGTTGAGTTGGACGTGCCTGTGGATGAGCACAGGTGAACGTTATCCTAGTGCCTGAGCAATAGTGACTCTGGTTCTCCTGTGAGACGCAGTGAGATAGAGATGTGGACATCCCTGTGGTTGAGCACAGATGAATGTGCCCCGAGTGGCTGAGCACTAGTGGGTGTATGAGCTCCCTTGCTATTGTTAAAATAATTAAAAAGTACCTAAGAAAGTGTTTCTCATCACCTAGGCGCCTAAGGGGTCAGAAAGTGTCGAATGTGGACCCTAGTCATTTAATTTGTGAGAGACAAATTAAAAGGTGACTTTTTGGACTTAGGGAAAGTGGGTAACTCAAGTGACTTAATTTCCACCGTTAATCTCATCCAATCTCCATCGTTGGATTGAGAGACTCTTCACCTTCCCTCCATGAGGTTGATTAGGGTAGAGGGCGCACCCATTCTTGGGTTGTTGATGCATTTTTGAGAGAGCAAGAAGAAGAGGAGGTCGAGCTTGAGAAAGGAGGCTATTTGCAGTCTAGGGAACGCACTTCAAGGTAGCAATCTAGCATGCAAATCGAGGCAAGGGTACAACATTTAATAGAGGCCATACAATACGGATTTCTAGAGGTCGTACAACTTTTTGTATGCAGAAAAATAGAGGGGAACAGAAACACATTTCTCAAGGAGTTTGGCACGCATTCCAAGGCTGCCATATTTGATTTCCTTGCACAAAAATCGAGGTACCTGCTCGGCACATTTTTTTGTAGAAAAATCCATACAGTTCGTACAGACATTGGCATGAAAATCGAGGTCCGTACAGTTCAGGTTGTTGGACACATTTTCCAAGGAAAGGGCACGTTTTTCAAGGTGCCATTACTACTGTAATTTCTGTACAACAAACTCAAAAAAAGGAGCACAAATTTCGAGACAGTACGTACAACATTTAATGTTGAGGAGGTCATACAGCAGTACGGATTTCTGGCACAAAAATCGAGGAACATTTTGTGGTTGTTCTGAAGGAGTTTTGCAGAAGGAATTTCTGAGATAAGTTTGTGTATTTTCTGAAGATAAAATCCGTTGTAAAAGAATTTTCTCTAAAGCTCTCAAATAATAAAAACCCCCCTCTCACTGGTTTTCCCCTTGTGGGTTTTTCCAGGGTCGCTGTGAGACGAAAAAACCCTGTGTAAATTTTATGAATATTGTGCTACTGATATATTTCTATTTCTACATTAAACATTGTTCAAAATCCTCATGTTTCAGTTCTGAAAATTTGTTTACATGCTGAGTTTATTTGGCTGTCATAAAACAAGTTTGGGCATTAAACATTGACAAAATCAGCAAGACTTGACATTGGGTGGGGTCTGAAATTTTACATGGTATCAGAGTTGAGTTAAAGAAAGGCAGATTTATATCAGCAAGTCAGAAAAGAGGGGACAGAAGTCACTTCACCGGACAGAAATTTGAATTTTTTTATTTTCAGCAGAAAATGGTCAATGGCTACCTGTTTGAGGGTTGAGGACAGACTTGATGGGGCAGTGAACTTTGGTGCTTGGAAGGAGAAGATGATCTTGCTATTGCAAGAAAGTGAGTTATGGGATATTGTTGAGAACTCCACAACAAATCCTGTGAATGTATCCACAGATGCTACTCTTCTAGCAGCATACACCAAGAAGAGTATCAAGGCTAAGAGAATTATCCTTGATGCCATCAAGGACCATTTGATTCCTCATGTGACAGAGAAGATAAATGCCTATGAGATGTGGGAGTCCTTGACAAAGTTGTACCAAAGTACAAATGAGAACCGAAAGATGGTTTTGAGAGAAAAACTGAAAAGCATTAAAATGACCAAGGCTGAAAATGTGATCACGTATCTGACCGTGTTGACACAGGTGAGAGATGAACTTGGAGTTGTGGGGGAGGCCATTGCTGACAGTGAACTTGTGAGGACAGCATTGAATGGAGTTTCCAAACAATGGGTTGTTTTTGTTGAGAGCATTGTAGCTAGAGAAAACCTTCCCAAGTGGGAACGTCTTTGGGATAATTTTGTTCAGGAGGAGACCTGAAGAGGTTATGTGCATGGTAGTTCATCCACAGGTCATGATGAGGAGAATGTGGCTCTTGTTGCCAACAACAAGAAGAAATTCAAAAAGGGTCCTAAGGGAGGAAACAAACCAAAGGGTGAAGGCAAGAAGGACATGAACAAAGTCAAGTGCTTTGCATGTCACAACTTTGGGCACTATGTAGGACAGTGTCCGAACAAGAAGAAGAAACAGACAGCAGCTTCAGCAACGGTGGAGGAGTTCTCTGCCAAGTTTGATAAGGAGTTTTCCTTAGTAGCATGTCTTTCCACTAGGACCACTCATTCCAGTGTGTGGTATATTGACAGTGGTGCCTCCCGCCATATGACAGGTGTTCGTGAGCATATGACAGATCTTACTCCGATTGGTGAGATCTTGAGGTAGTGCTTGGAGATGATCGGGTGGTCAAGGCAGTTGGTAGTGGGACAGTATCATTTCAGAGGGAGTCTCTACCTCCCATGTTGTTGAGAGAGGTCTTGTATGTTCCTGGCTTGAAAAAGAACTTGATTTTAGTTTCTGCTATTGAGGAGAGGGGTTATGAAGTGTTGTTTTGTGATGGACAGGTGCTCCTATTCCCCAAGGGGTCCAGTGTCACTTCGGCCAAAGTGATTGGGACTCGACATGAGAAGCTATACAAGTTCATGTTCCAGCCAACGAGTGCATTACTTCATTCTACCAGCAGCAGTGATCTTTGTGAGCTATGGCACAGGAGGATGGCCCATTTGCATCATGGGGCTCTGAGGATACTGAGGGAGATTGTGACTAGAGTTCCAAAGTTCAGTACAGAGCATCAAGAGTTGTGCAATGGTTGTGCTTTGGGAAAGTACACCAAGACTTCTTTTCCAAGCAGTGACAGCAAAGCAGCAGGTATACTTGATATGATTCATTCTGACGTATGTGGTTCGATGTCTTCTGCATCTTTGACTGGTTGTTTATACTATGTCATATTCATTGATGACTTCTCTCGAAAGTCTTGGTTTTTCTTCATGAAGACCAAAGGACAGGTCTTCAATTGGTTCCAAGAGTTCAAAGCTCTTGTGGAGAACCAGACTGGGAAGAAAGCCAGAGTTCTGAGGACAGGCAATGGGGGTGAGTATACAAAGCTAGAACCCACGACAGAGAGGGGAATCTTTGTTGGGTATACATCCCACAAAGGCTTTCCGCATATACATCCCTTCCTTGAGGAAAACTGTCTTGAGAAGGGATGTGAGATTTGAGGAGGATGGAGCCTTTAGGAAGTCACGAGGGACTGAGAGGAGTGAGCAGTCATCACCTCAGATTCAGGTGAGTCCACAGCAGACTTCAGTGACACAGAGTTCAGGACCACCAGTTTCGGTGACGACTGGTCCACAGATTACAGGGCCATAGATGTCAGGATCATAGGTTACTGGTCCACAAGTTTCAGGATCAAGTTCTCCAGATTCTACTTCAGGTTCACAGTCTTCAGGTGATGGGGTTGAGCAGGGAGAGTCCCTTGGACGGGACACTACTTCAGAGAGGAGGAAGCCCAAGTGGCTTCAGGATACTTTGAGGGAGGTACAGGGTTCAGTGGGGAATCACAGAAAGGTTGTGAGGGAGAGTAAACCTCACGAGAGATTTTGCAGCAACATTGTGATGGTGAGCAACATCAAGGAATCTGAGCCTTCCACTTTTGAGGAGGTTGCTGGTAGACAGGTTTGGAGAGATGCCATGATGGAAAAGTACAATTCCATCATGAAGAATGATGTTTGGGAGATTGTTCCTAGACCTGAGGGGAAGTCAGTGGTGACTTCCAGGTGGCTCTATAAACTCAAGTATGCTACTGATGGCAACATTGAAAAGTACACAGCTCGCTTTGTGGCTCAGGGGTTCTCACAGGTTGAGGGAGTTGATTATGATGAGACCTTCGCTCTGGTTGCTAGATATACCTCAATCAGGTCAGTGATCTCTATTGCAGCAGAGATGGGTTGAAAGATCCATCAGATGGATGTGAAGACCGCATTTCTGAATGGTCTCATACAGGAGGAGGTGTACATTGAGCAGCCATTGGGCTTTGAGGTGCATGGGAGAGATTCTCATGTGCACAGACTGAAGAAGGCATTGTATGGGCTGAAACAAGCTCCCAGAGCTTGGTATTCTAAGATTGATGCCTACTTGCAGCAATTGGGCTTTGAGAAGAGTGAGGCGGATCCCAACCTATACTTCATTGTGGTTGGAGAGGATCCTCTCATACTCTTGCTATATGTTGATGATCTTTTCATTACAGGGGTAGAGAGACTCATCACTAGCTGCAAGGAGAGTCTTGCTTCAGAGTTTGAGATGATTGATATTGGACTGATGCATTATTTTTTGGGATTGGAGGTTTGGCAAGAGCCTGGACACATCTTCCTGGGACAGGGGAAGTATGTTTGTGACATTCTGAGGAGATTCCAAATGGAGGATTGTAGGCCCATGACCACACCCATGATTACTAGCTAGAAGAAGATTCATGCTTCTGAGTCACAGTTGGTTGATTCCACTTTATATCGTCAGTTGATCGATTCATTGATGTATTTGGTCAATACCAGGCCAGATATTTGTTTTGTTGTCAACACTCTTAGTCAGTTCATGGTGGAGCCTAGGAGAGTGCATTGGGTGGCAGCAAAACATGTGCTCAGGTATCTGTGTGGTACAGTGGATTATGGTCTGGACTATCTAAGAGGGGATGGAGTTCGATTGGTGGGCTATACAGATTCAGATTGGGCAGGATGTGTCAATGACCGGAAGAGTACTTATGGATGTTGTTTCGGATTGGGCTCAGTAGTGGTTTCTTGGTTCAGTCGAAAGCAAAAGTCAATGGCTTTGACTTCTGCAAAGGCTGAATATATGGCTGCCAGTCAAGCTAGTTGTGAGGCTCTTTAGCTTCGCAAGTTGCTAGTGGAATTGTTTGGTGTGCAGTTGAGGCCCACTATGATTTACTGTGACAATCAGAGTTGCAGTTGAGGCCCACTATGATTTACTGTGACAATCAGAGTTGTATTAAACTCTCTGAGAATCCAGTTTTTCACGACAGGTCTAAACACATTGAGATTCGGTATCACTTCATCCAGGATTATGTTCAGAGAGGAGCAGTTGAGCTACAATACATATCTACAAATGAGCAGGTTGTGGATATACTCACCAAAGCCTTGGGAAAAGGCAAGTCTGTATTCTTCAGGGACAAGCTTGGAGTGGTGAGTAACACTTTCCTTGATAAGAGGGAGTGTTAAAATAATTAAAAAGTACCTAGGCAAGTGTTTCTCATCACCTAGGCACTTAAGGGGTGAGAAAGTGTCTAATGTGGACCCTAGTCATTTAATTTGTGAGAGACAAATTAAAAGGTGACTTTTTGGACTTGGGGAAAGTGGGTAACTCAAGTGACTTAATTTCCACCATTGATCTCATCCAATCTCCACCATTGGATTGAGAGACTCTTCACCTTCCCTCCATGAGGTCGATTAGGGTAGAGGGTGCACCCATTCTTGGGTTGTTGATGCATTTTTGAGAGAGCAAGAAGGAGAGGAGGTCAAACTTGAGAAAGGAGGCTATTTGCAGTCTATGGAACGCACTTCAAGGCAGCAAGATAGAACGCAAATCGAGGCAAGGGTACAGCATTTAATAGAGGTCGTACAGTACGAATTTCTAGAGGTCGTACAACTTTTTATATGCACAGAAATCGAGAGGAACAGCAGCACATTTCTCAAGGAGTTTGGCATGCATTCCAACGCTGCCATATTTGATTTCCTTGCACATAAATCGAGGTACCTGCAAGGCACGTTTTTTTGTAGAAAAATCCGTACAAACCATACATTGGCACAAAAATCGAGGTCCATACAGTTGAGGTTGTTGGACACGTTTTCCAAGGAAATGGCATGTTTTTTTAGGTGTCAATACTGTTGTAATTTCCATACAACAAACACACAAAAAGGGAGCACAAATTTCGAGACAGTCCGTACAACATTTAATGCTGAGGAGGTCGTACAGCGGTACGGATTTCTAGCACAGAAATCGAGGAGCATTTTGTGGTTGTTCTGAAGGAGTTTTGCAGAAGGAAATTCTGAGATAAGTTTGTGTATTTTCTGAAGATAAAATCTGTTGTAAAAGAATTTTCTCTGAAGCTCTCAAATAATAAAAATTCCCCTCACTGCTTTTCTCCTTGTGGGTTTTTTCAAGGTCGTTGTTAGACCAAAAATCCCCATGTAAATTTTATGAATATTGTGCTGCTGATATGTTTCTATTTTTGCATTAAAGATTGTTCAGAATCCTCATGTTTCAGTTCTGAAATTTTGTTTACATGTTGAGTTTATTTGGCTGTCATAAAACAGGTTTGGGCATTAAACATTGACAAAATCAGCGAGACTTGAAACTGGGTGGGGTCTGAAATTTTACATCTATATTGTTCTAGAGTCGGACTTACCTGTGACCCTAATTGTAATGTAAAGGGTACAGGTCGGCCCCACCTTAATATAAAAGATAATTAATGGAAAAGATAATTAATATGATAATTATTAATTATATTATAAGTTATTGAGGTCGGCCATGTTGTGCCAATAGACACTTTTGTTGACAGGTTCAGTCTAATATAAATAAAGGTAAATTCCCCATTGAGGAATCATATCACAGGTGTGAATTTGGAAATTTCAGCAAGTACTTCTTCTTGGGAAAAGTACATACCTCTCTTGGGCGCTAGTCTTCTAGGGTTTGTGAGCACCCTTTTGTGTGCTAGGTTTTTATGGTGGTGGAGGTCTTTCTCTTGAAGAATATAGAAAAGGATTGGTTGGGTTTTCTTCCCTTGTTGAGAAGGCTTTCCCAGGATACTTCTTGTGTACTTGTGCATGGTGTTTCTTCTTGTGATCTTGGTTACTGCAACAAATTGTCTATGGTTTAAGTAAAATGTTAAAAATGGAATGAACTTCATGCTTAAGTCTAACTTATTGAAAAATCAACATTCCATACCATATATAATATATATGTGTGTGTGTATTTTCCTCTAAAGAAGTATTTCACAAAACTTAGGGTCGCGTTTGTTGAGCCCTAACCGTCGCTAACAAATAGTCAAGAGTATAAAAGGGATTTATAAGGTACTTTTTATAAAGTATAAAAAAGATTATAAAAATTGGAGTGAAAAGATATATAAGGAAGGAGTATAACTAAAAGAGTTCTTTTGGAAAGTGTGAAGATAATATTAAATTATTTTTCATTAATTACCAAGGAAAAAAAGAAGAAGAAGAGATTAAGTGAATATAAAATTACTTTTGGTAAAGCATAAAGAAAATATTCAAAGTTTTTAAACTCTATATATATAAAAAGAAGAATTATCAAGGATTATTTTCTTAAAAGAATATAAAGGAATATTAGAGGAAGATATCTATTAAGTCAAGAAGCTTAAGTCTTATTATTATTAAAGGGATATTATAATAATTATAAGGTCAATTCAAATTAAAAAATAGATCTTAAGGAATTAATATTTTCTGGTAAAAATCATCTAAGTAGATGCATCGGATTATTAACATTTAGAGGAAATATTCAAGAAAAAGAAGTTAGCATCCACATTTGCCCAGATAAGAAGAAAAATCACATAAGTATGGATTTGGCGAGTCAATTAATAATTCCAAAGACAAATGTAGTCGAAACAAAAGACTTTTTTTGTGCAATAAATATGACATCAAGGATTTACTGTGGACACTTGAAGATTACAAACTCGTATCGAATTTCGAGGTTACAACTATATATGAAAAAGAGGTTGATATGATCCTCGGCTCGACTTGGTTAGAGGCATTGGGTAGCTTAATATTAAACCTTGAGAAAAAGTTTTTAATGTTTTCCTACAAGAAGAAAAAAATAAAACTACATGGCGTCTCAATAAAGTCAGATTCAATATCTACGTCAAAAGATCTTGATCAGATCTCCAAAATACTACTGTCATACAAACAACAGTCAATACTTGAGATCCAAAAAGAATGTGACAAAATCATCATAGACAAAGACACAAAAATTTGTCGCCCAAAAGCTCATAATCAAAGTTTACTCACCCAGATTAAGAAGATAAAGAGTGATAAGAAAACGGTACAAGACAAGTTAGAACAACTTATCAATAAGGAATCATTGGTAGATAAAGAGACAATGATTGAACCTATGGAACTACAGAAGTCTTCAAATGGAAAAAACTTGATGGTGGATAAAGCAATTAATACAGACCCAATCAACCTTACAGCTCAAAGGGATTCAATTGATGTAAAGAGGTCTTAACATGTTGAAGTAGAAACAAGCCAGGGCTATAAAGAAGACTCAATTCCAAGTGTTAATCAAGAAGAAGCTACAAGTACACGAAGTAAAGATCAGGTTGCAAGGATGCCTTATAGACATCCTAATAACAAGAATCGATACTTAAACCAATCAATGTATCCACAGAAACAAATGACAAATATGTCAAAAATTATTACCTCCATTACAAATTATGCTCAAGATAGAAGTTATTGTGGGAGTCAAAATACATCAAATTGTCTACAAGAACTCCATAAAAGCCCCATTGTGGAGAAGATTGATTTAAGGTGGGCAGACTCCCTTACAATTCGACGATTCTACGCAACGCTTAGAAGATCCTATCGTTTCAAGTCTGAACGATCACTAATTCAGGAATAAAAAATGAGACGATATTACAAGCCAGAGCAAGAGATAAGTCTTCCATAAGTATGCTTTGAGGACAAAGCATTTTTAAGGGGAAGGCAATGTTATGAACATAATATATAATAATAAATATAAATACATTATAATAGTTAATGAATAATTAATGAAGAGACACCTTCCCAATGAAAGGTCGCGTCTCTTCATGGAAGGGCACCCCTGCGTGGGTATATAAGGCCCTCATTCTTATTGTATCTCATTATCTCATATTCATATACATTATTATTTAATATATTATCCTTTATGGATTATAACATGTTGTCCTACCTACATTGGATATTTACCTGGTGAACCGGCTTGGTTCACCACATGGGGTGATCAGAAGGAAGACCGTCATTTATTGGTTGCCCTTAACTCTAGTCAAAGGAAGGAAAATGAAACAATGGAGGAATTCAATAAAAGATTTAATGACTTGGTTAAGAGCCTCCCTTAAACTATTAAGCCTCTTGATGCTTCAATCTTAATCCATTATATGGAATCCTTTGAGGGAGAAATTAGATATCAATTAAGGGACAAAGAGACAACAACTCTGAAGGATGCACAAAAGTATGCCATCAAAATAGATAAGAATATGCAAGATGCTAAGAAGTCAAATATTCCTGGTTTCTCAAGGGGAACTTCTTCCAAAACCAACGACGAGAAGAAGAAGAAAATTGAAAATCAAGAATCTTCTAATGATGGCACCAAGGAACTCACCCAATTAATTAAGCAAATGTAGATTAACCAGGCTAATCAAATGAGAGAACATGCTAATCAGATGACAGCCATGCAAAATAGGTTGGTGGCCATGGAAAGGGCTCAAGCTAACAGATCTCATCATAAGTCAAATGATAAATGGCAAAAGAGACCTCCACCACAAGAGAAAAGGCCCCCAAATCCTTTTGAGTCTACTAATTTGGTTGACCACCAAGTTATCCCATTTTGTAGGCCTTGTAGGCAATTTCATGAAGAATCAACTTGCCAAATCTTTCTTCAAATTTGTGATGAAGGAGAGTCCTCTAAATCAAAAAATGAACAAGTTAATATGTTTGGTCATGAATATAATGTGGGCATGAATGAATGTATGGAATTAACGGAGCATAGTAGGGAGGTAAATTGCATGAATGAAATTGTGGACAAAGTAAGAGAAATATTTGGTCCTAAGCCTACTCCCAAGCAAGTGACAGAAATGGCTAGATACAGAGGTTTAATTTATCAAAGGAATGTAACCAGAAATCAAGACAAACCTCAAACAAGTGCTTCTAAGGTACTTCCTCCCCCTCCTAAATCAAATGTTTCTACAAATGCAGAATTAAATATTGACTTAGGAGGATGGTTGAATAATGCAAAAATGTTGATTCATGTAGCAGAAATTATGAAGATTCCATCTCAAAAGGGGAAACTACTCAATGCTATAGAAGATCCTCCCCAAAGTAATATTGACAAGCCACAAGCTATATCTTACCAAGATGCACCTGTGATTTTGCAAAATTGGGATAGGGGAAATAAAAAGAATCAACCATTTTTCCTTTCTTTACTTGTGAACAACCATCTTCTTCACAATTGCATGCTTGATTCGGGAGCTAGTTCAAATGTTATGACTAAGAGAGTAATGGAACAGTTAAATTTAAGGATTTCAAGGCCTTACCATAACATTTGTGCCATGGATAGTAAAATGATTGAGGTGCATGGCTTGATAAAGAACTTACAAGTGCATTTGGCTTCCTTCCCTAATATTCTGATTGAAATGGACATAGTGGTGATCGATGTGCCTGATGTTTGGGGTATGTTGCTCTCAAGAAAAACAACAATAAATTTGGGGGGTAATATACAGATGGATTTAACCTATGCCACCATTCCCACGCCAGATGGAACCATATTTAGATTAAACAGAGAATTTGATAGGAGGTATCATGTAGAAGACCCAAGGAACCCCAAGAATGAATTAAAGTACAAAGAAGATGACTTTGGGAATTATGGCATTTTGTTTAACTCTTTAGAGCTCATATAAGAAGAAACTAAGGAGGAAAGAATTAATGAAGAGTGGTACATGCATTTTTATGGTGAATTTTCTAGATCAAAGAAGGGTGTTGGCATAGTCATTAAATCTCCTTCTGGTCAAGAATTTAAATTTGCATATAGGTTGGAATTTGATGCTACTAACAATGTAGTTGAATATGAGACTTTGTTGCTTGGTCTAGAACTTTGCAAGGATATGGGTATCAAATGTTTAAACATAAAAGGGGATTCAAATTTGGTTATCCTCCAACTTAACAATAAATTTGCATGCAAATACGAAAGACTGAGAAGATATAGGAATGCAATATGGAACACCATGGAGAATTTTGATGCCTTAGACCTTGTTGCTATTCCTAGAGATCAGAATTTTAAAGCAGATGAGCTTGTTGTGGTTGCTTCTACTCTTCAACTCTCCCAAGAATTAATGGATGAAAACGTTAAGGTAGAAGTCATATTTAGGCCTTCAATTCTGGATAATCTGAATCATTGGCAAATATTTGATGATGATAAGAGGGTCATTAAGTTCTTGAACAACATACATGAATTTTCTGATTTCCAAACTAGTGAAAAAGAAGAAGGGTGTAATTACACAGAAAATGATCAGAAAATTAACCTAGTCCCTATTGTCGTCCTAATACACACTTGCTAACGTGAGCTAAGTCCGACTCACTTAGTGTGTCCTCGGAGGCACAATGCCTAGGTTCTCAGTCCACACTGTCACCTTGACTAGAACCTCTTCCTTCTAGGCTTACTCCTAGGGAAGCCAAGGGGGGTAGTCCCTAGTTACTAGATTGATTTTAGTGTTTAAGGTTCTAGGAGTTAGTTTTAATTTGTTAAAGGCTAAAGGGGAAAACTAGCCTAAGATGCTAAGGCAGCAAATGCAAAGTGCAAGTCTATCTATATGTCAATCAGCCCTTTCCCTAAGTCAACTAAGACTAGTGCCTAAGTTTGGGCAATGGGATCAACTAAGTTTGAGGGTGGTTTATTACAAAAATATTACAATATGAAATAAGTTAAACTACCCCAAACCAAAGATTACAAATATTTACAAAAGAATTACAATTATTACAATGTTTACAAAATACACAAATAGATACAAAAGATACAACAAGATGTGAGTGAGATCAACGCATTAGCCAAGCATGCCCCAATAGCACTTACTCTATTGGACCGCTTTCACTGGCAACCACAGAAAGCACTTAAGAATCAAAGAAGGTGATGCCTCCCCAAGTGGGATACTCAACCCCTTCTTGATTCACACCACAAAAGCAAATGAAATAAGATATTCAATGTTTAACTCAATTGCTCACATAGACATGAAACATCAAAAACATTCACCATGAAGTTGCAATAAAGATATAAGCATGTAATTACATTCAAAGTGTGTTCCTAAGCATACATCTAAGTCCCCCCAAACACACATGGATGGTCTATGCAACTAGATGTTTAAGGAGTTGTTTAAAAGTTAAGTTAATTTTATTTTACCTCCCCCTAAACTATGTTGGTGCTTTAAACTTCCTCCTCCCTTGACCAAATGACTGTCGGGTGCTCAAGATAGTAAGGCAACGAGGCCCACCCTAGCTTCCCAGGTCAGCCCTGACAGTAAGAGTTCTCCCAGAAAGGATCCCCTTGAGGATCACGGGACGATCCCCCGCCACTTCCCCCTGGGTGTCCCTCAAACCCGT